>WAAE01011170.1:0-177036 GCA_013400495.1 Nicator chloris | reverse complement strand
TCTATATATATATTTATATATATTCTTAATTAAAGGGTTAATTTTAGCAGGATTTTTTTTTAATATACTGCATTCCTCTGACATAGCTCTTTCCAGATTGAAGGGATGCAAATGAGGTAAGAATTAAGGCAAAACCTAAAAGGCATGCAAATGAAGTACATTTATATCCACTGACAATACAAGCACGTGTGGATCAGACTTGGGAGCCGAGGAGCTCTTCCCTTCTGTCTGTCCAGTACTACTTTACAGCAGAATGGTGACATGATTTATAATAAACAGTTAACATTACCATGGGAATTCAGTGTCACTAACATTACTCAGTCTAGGAGACACAGAGCTAGCATCAGTAAAACATGAACAATAAATAATATAATTCACTGCAGCACAGGCCTGCTGCACAGGCTTCAGAGGAAGAGGGCTGTTGTGAAATGACATTGCACACATCACGTTGTGGCAGTTTATTTTTATAATATATACTTTTAAAATTCTTTAGCAAATGACATTCTCATGCACACAAGTGTTTCAAACACAAGAAGCAAGTCCATTTATAGGTAGTCCAAGCAAATTTTTGTGTGTGTGGAAATAGCTGCAAACTGAATGGAACATTAAACTTCTGTGCAGTCTATGACGCATCGTACACAAGCTCATTTTTGAATGTCACACTGCAGGAGTAATACAATGGACGGATCACTCTTTGCAGCTTCTTTGAATTCATCCAGTGTGATCTGATCGTCTTTGTTCTTATCCATCTTACTGAAGATCTTGTCTACCCGCTGCTCAGGCGTCAGACCATCCTCATTCATTTTCATCATTATCACAGTGCCCACCATTTTGTAGATGGCCTTTGGAAAGAAACCAAATGGAAAATTCAACATGAAATTCAATCTAATTTTTTGATGTGATCTAATTATGGAGATATAACAATAAAATGATTGCATGTTTCTCTAAAGATTGTATTTGGGTTTTTTTTTTTCCTTAGAATCCAAAGTCCAGATACTTAAAACAAGGAAGAATATATTTTACTTTCTTTAGATGTAGGTTTATTTTGACGGTTACATTTTGCATCCCAGAATGAATTTCTTTGGCTTCCTGTTTCACAATGCAAAACTCTTGTAACTTACTCTCTGGATCAATTGTTTAGTTGAAATATTTCACATAAACTCTGAATGACTTAGTTTTAGAAGTCACCACCCTTAAATAGGTTTCTGTGTGTACATGTGGGCACAATCTGGTATTAACTACTGTGCCAAGTTGCCGGCAGATGACGAAGGTGGTAAACTTTATCCTTCCTCTTATATGTTGTGGTCATCTTAAAGCCCATCTGTGAGAGCTCACTTAAAATAGCGTGTTGTTATCCCTGTAAATTTCTGTAATCATCTGAAGTTAATCTCCAGTAAGGCTTCAGCTACTTGAGCTACAGTCCAATAATTTCATGGGTGTCAAGTGACTTTGAGATGGGCTTTGTAAATCCTGTGCTTTGCTGTTCTTGTGATTAATCCATTCATCAGGGAGAAAAAATCTCAGGATATTTAAAAGCTTATATGCACATATGTACTCTCTGCAATTCTCCAAGATTACATCTATTAACAAACATGTTAGTGTGCTTGTACCATTTGGGCACCAGTCAGTGCAGGATTAATGTGTGTAATGTGCATTTAATGCACCGTACAGCCTCTGGTGCGCCCAAAATCTAAAGTCTGTTTGAACAAGGAATCAATTTTTATTAACGTTGTGACGTTTTTGATGTCATACTGATCTCACCTCTATAATTTCCAGCATTTCCACTCTTGTAATTTTACCATCACCATCCAAGTCGTACATGTTGAAGGCCCAGTTCAGCTTTTGCTCAAAACTGCCTCGTGAGGTGATGGACAGGGCACAAATGAACTCTCTGAAGTCGATGGTCCCATCTCCGTTTTTATCAAAGGTTCGGAAGGCGTGCTGGGCAAACTTAGAAGCATCTCCATATGGAAAGAACTGCAAAATAAAATAATATATACAACTGTGTTAATGCAAAGGAGTGAGCTGTATACCTGACTGCGAAACACCAAAGTGAGGCTTTCATGAAGAATGGCTGGTGAGCTTTGGGAAAACTGAGGATCTGCAACGCAAGGTTCCCTAACAGTTACACTGGAATGCTTATTAGAAACTTATTTCTACAAAAATCTCGCAGGTTTTCACAAGCTATAATAGAAATATGTAATATGCTACTTTAAAGGTAAATTAACTAGATGAATCTCAAAATGAAGTTGGGTGTTAATGGCAGATTGTGTGTAATGTTCTCTGACTATGAAATACAGAAGCCAGGGTGCATTCTATGAGAATTTTAACCAGCCCATGACATGTTGCAACCAAATATATGCGTGGGATTGTTGTTATATAACTTCATTTATTTACAAAAAAAAAAAATCCACATGTAGCATAAAAACCCCACATGAACATATGTTCCCTTCTGCCAACCAACATTCAAGTACACAAGATGAAGACACAGATGCAGTTAAGGAATACAGTGCAATGCTTTTCATGTTTAGTATGCTAATATCCTTCACTGAACACTGCAACTTACTGTAGCTTAACAGAATATTTTAAATGACCGTAACATGTAGGTTTTCAGCTGATGTATTTTCCCCTCAGGAAGTGTAGGGTTTAAGACATTTGAACAGGTACATTCAGGACATTTGAACATTTGTTCTTTCTGTTGGTCAGACTCAAGAAAACACACCTCTAAAGAAAGGGGGTTTTAAACCAGTGCTGAAGTCCTATACTAGTGCAGGGACCATACACAAACAATGTTTGTTATTATATTCCCAGCACAATTTCATGGAAGTTTCCTGCTCCTAAAATATAAACATGCCTTACTCTCCAAATGAAAGCCATCTTATTTTGTTCTTTTTAAAATTCCAATTCTTATTAAGTACTGCATTTATAATATAAGTTTGAAGGAAAGTCTTCAGTGGCAGCTGAAGTAGAGCTGCATTTTGCAATTTTCCATTTCCCCATCCAGAGCTGTGTCTTACCTTAAAAATGCAAAACCTAGAGCTCAGCCAGCTGCTTGCACTATGTGGCCATGTGGGTCATGTCACGAGCCACTGCTGTGTTGCCACACGGGTCCCCAACCTGAATGTTTCCTTTCAGCTTTCTGTTTTCCCTGAAAGAGCATCTAGTATTGTGTCCTCCTGAAAATGTGACTTCTGTGCCTGTACTCAACCCGAGCCCTGTTTCTGTTTTGATAATCAAAACTGACGGAACAGTCGAGGTACTGCTGCAGCTCCTTCTGTACTTTCTGGCCTTTAAATATGATCATGATTGGGCTCATCAACAGATACAAAGATATTTGGGTTCTCTGATATAATTCAGGATTTCAGTGGCTGCAGTTATCAGACCTTGCTCAGTTGTTCTTCTAGTGTCACCCTCAACTTTTTGTCAAAGCAAGGAGACCTCCCTCCACAGGAAGGCTCCTTGGGGTCATATCCCAGCATTCAGGATCAGAACATAAAATAATGTTCTGATCCTGAATGCTGGGATAACCTGAATATTATTTACAGGTTCCTCATTGCTTCCTCTTCTCCATGATCTACCTCCCCCTGCAAGTCCTGTACCAGCTCCAAATGTTAACATCGGTGGTATTTAATTTTATTTGTATGTGCAGGTGAATGTGCACTTCTCCAGTTCACTGCTGAGAGGTTAAGAAATGGCTCTCATGGCCTGTATTCCACCATGAATTCCATGTCCCCCACCTTTTATTCTTGAGGGTCTGCTGGCTGTTCAAAGCTGAAAGGACAAATATTTTGCTTTTGAAATCTGTGCTGATCACTATCCTGCGATGTATGTGTAACTGAACAAAACACTTCAAAATTTTACAGTCTTTCAAGTATTTTTGATCAGAGCTGACTGCTGCTGAGGATGCTGCCTGATCTCTGTTCCTGCGACTGTCACTCTGCAGTCTCTATAAAAGAAAGGTAAATACCTGGAGGGAACTGGGACTGCTTTTTCACTGCCCAGAAAACCAAAATACAGAAATGGTGCAAACATACTGGTGAGACCGAAGAATTAAAGTACAATGAAAAAGCACGCCTACACAAAAGGTGAAGAAGTGTCAGACACCTAAAACCATGTAAGAGTCCAAGAACAAAGTGGGAAATTAGGTTAGGTCAGTGGTTGGAGATGCTGAAGATCATTTTTAAGTTGTTCTGGAACATATTTTTCAGTCTTCCACTGGAGGACCATCAGCAAGCTCTGCCTACCTCTGTGCTGGTCACACCATCAGCCTCATGTAATGAGTGAGAAAAACATCCTTCTAATTTTTTTATCACAGACAAGACCATGATTTTTTCTTTTCTGAGGTAAAGAAGACAGTGGCACTGCTCAGCTAAGTCTTGGCCTTTACAGCATCATATGGAACTGTTACCTTTTCAAATTTCTTTTTCTGTCTTCTTGTAGGGAACAAATGCAGTAAAAGGTCCTTTAGGGACTGAAGGCACTGTTCTCCAGTCTGTACCTGCTGATTTGTATTATTTTTAGCTCAGGACAACTCAAAAACATTGTCAAAACTTGTTTAAAAACCTACTTGAAGATTTCCATTTGCCTGTTTTGAAACTATTCATAAATAAGACATGAAGTAAAGAAAACTAAACCAATTACAGAACAAAAGATGCCAGCTCTGATAAAATGTTTTTTGACTATTAAAACACAGTGAGGCCTTAGCAAAGTATAAAGGCACAGCTTTAACTACTTTCAGAGCAGCCTAAGCCAGGTGGCAATGGGAGACAGGGATCTCTGAAAGACAAACACCAGTTTTTTGTCAAGAGGGAGTGTGAGGAGGATGGTTTAGTCTGCCTTTCGCATGACCTCAGCGAATATTCAGAAAAAAGTAAAGAAACACAACTGAGATTTTCAGCTACACCTTCAGCTTTCAGTGTGCCCTGCAAACCCTTGACCAGGTGATCAATCTACATATGAAAGCAACGAGTTCCCTTCTGCTGCAACCTGCCACTGAAAAGGGCACTCCATGCACCAGCAGTGTCTCCTGATTTACCCTTTTCATCCAAAAATCAAGACACACTATACCAGCCATGGGTGACCCAACACTGCTCATTCCTTTGTTTCTGCTTCTCTAGTCTCATCTAGTGAAAGGTCTCCCTGCTCTAGAGAAAGGTGTCCCTACCCATCCCAGAAGGTTGGAACTAGATTTTAAGGCCCCTTTCAACCCAAACCATTCTAGGATTCATCTCTCCCTCGGTCTGTGCATTTTTTAATCATTTAGATCAACATGCTGGGGTGTGAACAAAGTGTTATCTCTACAGTCAACTGTCCATTAAGAAAAGAAAAAGGAAGATTAAAAAAAATCCCCTTAATCTGCTTCTGAATTTTGTATGAGGATTGTCTTGCAGATTCTTAGCTCCCACTGTGTTTCTGGAGACCTTTCTAGTGTATGGGGGGCATTCAATCAGTCCTGGAATCAGAATATCTAGTGAATAACACCTATAAATTGTACATAACTCTTGGGGAAACTATCAAATACCTGGAAATATTTATATACTTGTCTACAGCTGCTTTAGCCTCTCTGAAGTGATGCTGTTCACAGGCAACTCAGTAATCAATTAAGTCAGATCATCTTTGGGAGGAAATTATTGCAAAAGCATGAAGCATATGCTAAAGCATATGGCTAAAATTTTAGCATGTGGCTAAAACATAAAGAAAAAAAAATCAAAATTGTCTTCCCCAAATTCCCCAGTGATAGGGGAGGGTTAGGAAAGAAAAGGTCTCTCCATCCTTAATAGGAGAGGGTGGAGCAAACTTATAGACTGGCCTGAGTACTGTTTTGTTTCCCACATGATGTTTTACCATGGGATATTGAGATGCATGTCTATTAGAAGGGAAATTCTGCTATAAAATAGAGAAAACTAGAATTACACTAGTGTAAAGGCCCCTTTCCACAGTCTAACATGAGAGAATACTCTAAAAAGAAAGAATATGCCAAGAGATTGGAGGAAGATGAATGGGAAAAGAGGAGCCATGCTTCTTCTTCACAAACACCCATCTGGCAGAGTCTACCTCTACAGAAACATTCAGCCTGAAAAGTTAATCTTTATATTCACATTTGGGGGGAATTAGTCATTAACTAGCAGGAAATGAATCGATTTTCAATCCCAGCTTTTCTCTGATTAGATTTGGACAATAAGAAACTTAATTGAGCTGTGGTAGTGCTATAGGTCAATACACCAGCAGCTCAGCTATTACTCAGTGCTAATAAAAAAAACCCAACATCTTCAGGGAGAATTCTTATCAAAACAATTAGTATTGCTAGTGCTTAACGCCACAACTACCCCTGATTAAATGTCATTTCTCTTTGATCTTCCTTAACTGAGCAGAAGCACTGAAACACTTTATTTATTTTAAGATTGACAGAGTCTTCCACCACCCCAAGGTCAGACACAGCACAGGGCTATCAGGATCCTGCTGTATTGTGACTATGTCCTGGCCTCATTACAGCTTCCATTTTCTTGACACCATGTTATCTCTCCAGGAATCTGGGAACATATCAAATGGAGGATACACTGGGACATTTCCTTTTTTTTTAACCTTCTTTTTTTTCCTCCCCTCAGTAAAGATCATCTGACTCCATTTCTGCAAGAGACTTTATTTTCCCAGTGAGTTTTAGTTCCCAAGGTTTAGAGTATTAACTTGAATGCTATGCCTGCTGTGTTGTGAAGTCCTTGTTGCAAATTTCCCAAAAGAACAAGGCTATAGAAGCATCATTAAGTGACATTTCCAGCCAAAAAAGGGATTGAAAACACAAGTCACTAAAGTCTGAGACAACGATCTCATGAATATACAGATGGAACTGCAGAAAAAACACTTGTGCCTGAAATATCTGACTGTCTCATATACTTATGTAATGTGTCCTCCTAAAATTCCTCTACATATGGAGCTGTTATAGCCTGGTACTGCAGAAAGGAAACTGCAGAAGGAGAAGGAAAATGGCTGTAGCTGGGCCTATCAGAAAACTGATACTTCCCAAAAGGGAGAAGAGGTCAGGGAATGGAATGGACCCCAAAGCCAAAGGGGAGAGTTGGGAAGGATGACAGCAACAGCAGCAGTACTTGACATAACACAGAAGAGACAGGTGGGCAACAACTTGATGTGGTCATTTTTTCCCTGTTGTCCCTAGGCATATCCTGTTGACTTTTATTTTCTATACTGAGTTTGAGAGCGATTCAGAAACTCACAAAAGAACTGCACTGAAATGAGATTTTGAATAATTTAAAATCAGGCCTGCATTTTTAGCTGCTGCAAGGTCTGTCTTAAAGTTTTTCTTCTGCAATGAAGCTGAGAGCCAATAGGTTTTCAGGTAGCCTCCCACAAATTCTGTTCAGCCTTACCTATGATATTCCTCCCTCTGTAACCCTTCCAATTCTGTTCTTATGGAGACTAATAATAATTATAAAATTCTTTTACCACAGTGCAGTTTTGAGACAACAGCTTTCCAAGGTAACATATTTTTGTCCATATCTATCCTTATCAAATAATATAAGCCCTTTCAGAGGTCAATGCCAAGAAGCCTAACAGGATATAAAAACATTGAAATACCAGCGTTCTGGTGCAAGGGATCATGCATCTATACCTATATATACACCTAGAGAATCTATATGTGTATATCTATAAAGAGACATACATCAAGGGGGTGGATGAAACCAGTTCTTGTTTTGAAATGGGAAAATACTGTTGCAGTCACTGATGTTTGAGAAAACCCACTTTTATTTACATGAAGTGCTGTGCACATTTGCAGTTCCACATGGATAACTATTATTATTGCTGTTATTGATAGTCACAATATCTAGGAATCTTGGTTGAGCAGCATTTGGATAACACCTAAAGCTCAACACGTAAGAAATAGGAAAATACAGTGCAAGGAGGCTGAAAGACATTTATTTGTGACTTGAAAGGATTTTCACAAGGGTGGGAAAGAAGACAGGAATGGTGCAACCCATTGTGTAACCTCCTTTTAAGGAAATGAAGAAGCTGTACGGGCAGGCCTAGAATAAACCACAGGTATTCAAGCCATGACAGCTCTCAGGTACACTGTCTCCTCGGCTTTAGCCTCACAGACCAGCTCCCCTAAGGGGAAGAAGTCTTGAACAAAGACTTCCAAAGGATGTCTGGAATCATAAAAAGACGCATCGCACTCTTGTTCCTTGCCTAAAATGGTGCAAGAAGGGAAAATCCTCATCATATACATTTTATTTTTTCTACCCTTTGTGTTCTTTTCTTTCTGTAGAAAGAGACGTAGAAAACCTCCCTGTGGGCCATAAGTGCTTTCACACAGAGATGCCATCTCCCTGAACATGCTGTTGCTGGTACTGGCTGTGCTCAGCCAAGGGAGACAAAATGTGGATACTGATACTAGTGATACTCAGTACTAGATGGTTCCCAAAGGTGTCTCCTTTTTAGGGAAGAGGCCAGCTAAAGAAGACAGAGTCATGCCACAGAGTAGAGTTCCTCCCAGATTTTGTCCCAATCAACTCCAATCAGCTCTTGCGGGATGCAGATTTTTGGGACACTCCATGAACTGGATCTCCAGAGAGGGAAAATTACCCCCAGACTGTTTCCTCAGTAACTTTGTGTCAGGGTAACTTTGTATTATCAGCTTCTAGTGGGTTTCTATGGGTTTATCCACTCTTCCAGGCAGCAGACAGCATCACAAGGGCTCATTTTAGGGAGATACATAAACCTGTTACGATGAACTGGAACAAGCTGCTTGTTGATTTAGAGCACGGCAAGAGAGAGGTAAAATTGCCTTCTCTCCTGCATATGATGTAACCTTAAATCCTTCAGTAGATGGTAACTTTGAATTTCATCTCCTTTTTCCCATGATTAAACTACCACTGATGCAAATAACCTATGAATAGAGTAACCTCCTCCGTTACAGAAAAGTCAACCAGCTATGGGCTTACCTGCCCCTTGGTTCCTTCAAGACCTTATAATTATTCATATACTTAATCTGTGAAAAACTTAACACCAGAATGCAGTAAGACCATAAAAAGGGATAGTATAAGATAAATTCTAAAATCTGCAGAGAGTGAGTCACCTTTAATCAAAAATTATCTTTTTCTAAAAAGTGAGAAAAACTACATTCACATAAAAATCATCAATATGAATGCCTAAAAGAAAGCTACTATCCATGCCCATTCTTCCAACACCAGGATATCTCATTGCGTGCACTATTTGACATCTTTACAGCGCCCGAAGTTTCAATAACATAATTGAGAGTCATCTGAAAGGAAGACACAACAAAAAGCACTTAAGCAATACACCTCCCTGATGTTCATTCTTTGCTGCTCTATTTATCCCAGAAGCTTAGTGTAGCTACATGTTTTCCTTTGGATTAAGTTTCCCTTTGTGCACCAGATCAGCTGAAAATCCCTGCACCACTTCAGTTGTGCATAAAATTCTGAGCCTGACAAATTTAAAACTGACATCTTCACTGGAGTGGTGAATGAAATTCCTTTTCAAAATCAGATCTCTATGATTTTTTCCTATCATTTTTACAAAAAAAAAAATCTCTAAAAATCTGGAAGTCCAACTAAATAAAATTGCAAGTAGCAAAACACAAGATCTATTTATAGACATGGCTAAGCATAACTAGAGGGATGTATCATAATGAATGCTTCCCATTAATAAACATTACCTCAAAACACGCTCAAAAACGTAGAGTGATGCAATTTGAACTGCCCAGCACTATAATTATAGTAACTATCTGACACTGGGGAGCAACTTCTACTTTTCCACGCTGATTAATGAATATGAGTAATAGATTTGTGTTCCTCTGCCCCTCCAAGTGTTCTGGTAAACATGTTAAATAGATTGTAGGGTTTCATGAACACACAACAACAGCTACTCAGTCCATAGCAAGCACACAAGAACACCATAACAACAATAATTGCAAAAAAAAGCATTGGGTATTGGGGTGGGAACTCGAAGGAGGTTTGATTAGTCATATGTGCCTTTGGAAAAGTTCACTCTCTTATCTTGTGAGAGCAGCACACTGTATCATCCTTAATATTCTTCTACCCCAGAGTCAGTGAAGATGATTAAAAAGCTGTATGGTTGAACAATAAACAGTGTAATCACGGCCAACCTACTATGCCACCAGCTGCTTTCCAAAAGCATTCTGGTTTATGCTTGCCAAGAGGGAGCCCCCCAGGAACACTGTTCTTGGTGAAGCCAGTTCCCAAAGCATCCTTTTAAAGTTTACAGCTGGGGGATACAGCCCAGTTCCTGACATCTACAAGTTCTCATATCTCCTCTGTGAGCTGACTGCATATAATGCTCTCTAGAGACGAGTTGTTTCTAGAGGCACAGTAACAACATATAATTTACACTTACTTGATGGACTCGCATTTCATACCAAATGTAGTAAGGATAAAATATAATGAGTTTATTCTAGAAAGGCATTAAATTCTCAAACATATGAAAAATATCAAAACCAAAGCCACAAGAAGATGAGAATTAAACATGAAAGCATTCTTGCGATTGTTTGCTATTACCAGAGGTAACAGGATGGCCTTTTCTCCAGCATAGGGGCTTTTCTGAATTTCCTCCTCTATTGCATTTTCTCAACAAACTCCTTAGAGTCTTCTTGATGATCAAAGGATTTTAGAGGCCAAAGACTCGAAACATTTAATAACCCATTTGTAAGAGGCATTCAATGAACAAGCATTCTCTTATGGTAGCTGTCTCTAGATTGCAAGGAGTTTCACAGAAACACCATGTGACATCTTATTTAAAAATACATGACAGGGCTGGCATTTCAACTGCTTTAGAGTTCACATTCTTACAAAAACAGGGCAACCTCCCCCTTCTTATAGCATGAGATCTTTATGAAGAGGAGGGAACATCTTTGTAACTAAAGTTACAATCAGATTTTCTTGTAAAGAAATCTCAAAATTCTTTGCATCTTTCCTCAGAGTTATCCAAACACCTAAGGATGAAATATGCCCAGGAAATGACTTTTTACAAAGCAGGGACTGGCTGAAAATACTGACTGAACAAGAAACACAGGAGAATTGTGTCTAGTCCCTGTTAAAAAAGAGGAGAGAAGAAACTTGAAATATGGACAGGCCATGTCTAAAGAAAAACAATAGCCTACCAAGCTAATGGCTGCCAATACTTTTTAGTGCTGTCAAAATACAGACAAGCTTATGTGCCAGGCTGGGGTTTAGGGTCCAACTAGAAATCACAAAGTTGGCATTTCTTGCTGCACCTGGGATGGAGCTCAGAGGATACCTAGTCCAGCTGCCAGGGCAGACTTAGCAGCATCATCTGCTGTGACCCTGGGGGCAGACACTGCATGAGAAAGAAGGCACAATCCTAAATCACAGCTCCAGAGCTCTCAAATTCAACATTGTAAGCCCTCACCCAGGAAGACACCATTAGCAGTTAGGAGCAGTACTTTAATTCTCTGAAATCTATGAATGTCAATCAGAGACTGCCTTCTGAGGTAGCTCAGCTCTTCCTTTCTAACACAAGTGTTGGCAAGAGCCTGCACCTCCAATAGCTCAGTCTCTCCTGTTAGAATGTCAGCAGACCGCCAGCTCTTTGGAAGCTCCCAGAGCTGAATGATATTTTCACAAAAGTCTGCCAGCTGGAGACTCCTTGTGTCAAGGTTTTGGTTCTCATCATTTGGGAAACAGTGAGAGTATACTCAAAGCAAGCACTGAAAAAGGTAGATTTTTCACAGCTGTCCAGATTATTCATGAAGAAAATTGTCTAAATTCAATCTAAATAAAGCCCTGCTGGGAGAGAGAGAAGGTCTCGAATTTAATCACTTCTACCTGCTGTCAGCATCAATACTTTTTCCAGCCCTACCCTAAAAAATGTTTATATCTGGCTTCTCTCATTCAGTACGTTTTAGACACTCTCTCAGCTGTGGAAAAGTCCTGGTATCCAACTGGTGCCACAGGACCTACACATCTCATCAGGGAATATACCATCTTTTTTTTCTGGTAGCACTGTTCACTGAAAAAATATTTTTGTGAGCTGATGTATTTAAATGGTTTGTCCCATTTAGCCCAGCAAACACCAGTTTGCTCATTGCTCAATGCCTCTTAGTGAGATGATAAATCCCAAGGTAGGTTATAAAGCCCAGCAGTAGGCATGACCCAAATCCTATTCCAGGTGAGAACTTTGTGATTTCTTGGGGTTATGAAGATTTGCATGACTACAGGCTGAACACATGAGTATCTCAGTGAAGAGTAAGATTTTAATTCTCAGTTGAAATATAAAGTGCTATTTCCTCATTCTGTCTCAAACTGATGATGTACCTGTAGTCCTTCCAGACTCGCCAAAGAGCAAGAAAGTCCTGTTGCACATCCAGTAACATGCATAAATATCTGCAATCTACAACTACCTATTTCAAGGGCTGATCTGAAATTACAGGGAGAGAAAGGGATGGTATGGTGCTGAAGCTTGAATGCAACGTAAATCTGAGGCCACAGCATCATGTGTTTGAGACCTGTCATGAAGCTGAAATACAAGTGAAGCTGTCACAGCAATATAATGTCAGCACAGTTCATCATGCTCATGAAGTGACTAAAATCCAGGGTGACTGCAGAGCCAAGGGGAAAAAAAAGTGGATTTTTTTCCCTCTCTGTGTACATAAATAGGAAAGATCTGGTTGTGTTGTCCTGTGAGATGTCAGTCTAAAGCAACAACTAACCTGAGCTATAGAGTGGCCGAGTATGTTGAGTTTTCAACCGAAAAGTATCCTTGGCCGTTTTTCTTGGAGCAGAGCTGTGTTTTCACAAGAGACAATGTACATTTTCTAGTCACAGCAAACCAGTTTGGGCTTTTCCCCTGACAGATATCAACATTCCAGTTGTCTCAGGAGAGACAAGAATCTGTAGATGTAGCCAGCTACAGCAATTTGTAAGATGTATACTTAATAACAGGTCTTCAATTTAAAAAAGAGCTGTTTTCACACCTACAGAACTCTGAGTGATCCCAAAGTGCTTTGCTGGCATCAATCTGATCCCACAACCTACGCACATGGGTGGACACCAGAGAACCTGCAAAGCCACGCAACAAAACAAAAGGCTCACGGGATCACACATAAACAAGACATCTACCAGCTTTTATACCTGACCTATCACTTTATTACTTTTTGGATCCATCTGCTTGGGACTATCAGGTGAAAACAGCATAGAATTTGTTTTGAATAGGCTTCGGGAAAACTCAAATTCCCAGATAAAGGATCATCCTGCACTTGCAGGCTGAGTCCCCGGTGAGGCACAGCCTGTATAACCCACACCAGGAGCACCAGGGTGGCTGACCATACCCAGCAGTCCAACAGCACATGAACAATATGCCCAGGACTGATGCCAGAAGGTGCAAAGCTCATTGTTTTGGTGCAAATCAGTTACACAACATACAGACATTGGTTATACAACATAGAGACACTGGGAGGAGCCACCTGTTATTCACACTGCCGTGGTGTGGAGGCATGGAACTCCCCCTAGGAAGATTACTGAGAAGTCCAAACACAACTACGAGAAACAGCTTTTTTTGAATTTGGGTATTGGAAACAATTATCACATCTGAATCATCTACAGCTCCCAAGCAATGAAAGCAAATAGCATACTACTGAGAGGGAAGGCAAATTTCTGGCTGGTCCGAAAAGCCTAAGAGTTACAGTTTCCATGTAAAGCAGGTGAGATCTTGGTTTCCAAATACTTTGGATCATGAATCTGATCTTCTTCCAAATTCTCCCTGGAAAGCTTGGTTTTTGGTTTTAGGCATTAGTAACAAATGCCAAGGCCAGCTGATGAGCTGAGGCTTTTATGTCTGTGTTATGTTTCTGAACAAGTCCCAGCCACTTAGTCATTTACACTTGAATACTGTGCCTTTCATTGCTTTCCACTGCACTGTTTAATGCCAGGTTTTCAGCTTTACTTACAGATTGTCCGAAGGTGAAGGAGAGTATGAAGTGTGAAGGACCCTCCAGGAGCTCCCACGGCAGGGGGCCAGTTCCACACTGTCTCAGCATCTGATGCTGCTCAGCACTCCTGGGCTGCCAAAAGCTAGGCAGCATCCCAAGAAACTGGGAATTGGCAGAGCTCTGGGGCCCTGCAAATAGCACCCATTTTCACTGGAAATATTTATGACAGTGGAAGGAAGGTTGCCCCATGCTCCTCAGCTTGCATTAAAATCCTGCAGCCATCTCCTTCCCTGCCTGGAGAGAGGATGCAAGGAGGCTACAGCACTGCTGTACCTTCAAAAGCCCCTTCCACCATCATCTCTTTTCAGCTTAACTTGAAAACATAAAAGCAATTTAATCTTTCCTGCCTTCAACTTGAAGGTTTTGTTCTAAATATATTTTGACAGCAGAAATAAAGACAAAGTTTTAATAGAACTAACTGAACCACAAACTGAATTATGTATTTCCATTTCAGGAGACAATCTCGCTGCTAATAACATCACTCTCCTTCCAAAAGCATGCATGACAAAATTCAAAGCATTTCTCTGTTCCTTCACGGCATCTGGCAGCAGCCATGCAGCACAGAGAGCTGCCTCTTACACGTGTGTGTGTGTCATGGCTCTCACTCGTGTTGTCCAGGAGCTGGGGTGGAACCATCTCAATTGCTGAACCAGTCTGTCTGGAAAATTTGTATGCTAGTGGAATGAAACGCAGGCTGAACCCTGGCAACATCCCTGCTTTGGATCTCTGCCTGTATTTCTGCAGTGTTCTCTGGAAACATGCAGCAGTAGCAGGCTTTCTGTAGGACCCCCACAGCAGCAATCTTTCCCCAGAATGGAAGCACGTGGCAAGGCAGGTCTAAACTGTACTGACAGCCTGGAGTGTCTTAATTTTTCACACTGGATTCTTTATTTGGTTCTTGTCTTACAGAAACAATAGCAGTCACCAAGCAGATTACTTTTGCAGGGACAAATCCTGAATAGATGCCTTGCTCACAGATTTGTTCTTAATCAGCCAAACACCCCCCGAAGTCACCAAAAGTGCCAATCAAACAAAGTGATTTTTTGTGACCACAAGGAAAGGGATTGAAAGAATTTACATCGGCTGCTAAGCATATGCTCTAATGACCACCACTGGATTATTAGTAGTGACCTAGATGTAGAAAGCTTTGATCTTCTTACTCCTGGTTCATTATCCAGTTTCTAGATCTCTTAAGGTCAACCAGAGTGAATAAAAATTAGGATGGATAGAAATTGTGTGTGATCCAAGAAAGAAGACCATGAAATATCGATCCCACACATTTCACTGACTAAGGCAGGCAGACACCAGTAAACATGATTAATAAGAGCAAGCCAGGAAACAGCATTACATTTGAAAGAAGTCTAGGGATGGATAGCTCGAGGAAATTAGATACAAAGTCTTTCACATGCAGGTCACCTGTTTTAATCCAGCTCTGCTCATAGCAAACTCCAGTCATTAATATCTGGCAGCTGTCTGGCAGCCATGTAGAATGAGGTGGTGGTCTTTGTTTAATTGCTAGTGGTACCCGCAAAGTGTAACAAATCAACAGAACTGCAATGCTGTAAAAAGCCTCAGCAGGAAGGTCAAGGACTGACTGGGCTTTGACAGAGGATCTCTACCCCCTTACCAAAAAGCTTCATTTCCTATTAATGTCAACCTGATATATCTCAAGGGTAATAAATCTTTGTGGGTGAACAGAGGATAAAGAGAGCAAAAAACAGTTCAAAGGGAGCTGTGGTAACTCTGCTGCCTTGAACTCAGACCAAGGGCCAGCTCCCCAGCTGGTGGTTCCACTGAAGTGCCAGCACACCACCAGTCCACACTGGCCCAGGGCTGCTCCCTGCTCCTTCCAACAAGAGCAGCACAAAGCCAGGACCAGCAGATGCAAGGGCAGACACACAGAGCCAGGGAAGGAAGGCAGATAGCAGATCATGGCCTCAAAAAAGAGACTGAGGAGGGAAAAGGTGCTCTGAACAAGCCTGGAGGATGACAGTGCAGAAGATGACCTTAGCATGGGTCTTTCCCCATATGGAGCTGCTTTTCACATCTTGGTCCAGTATGAATTTAAGAAGTGCACTGTTGGTCCCACTCTGTCTCTCAAGGGCATCACAGAGGGAACCAGGGCTGCAGAAACAGCCTGGCCACACATCACTGACCCACCCCTCAGCCCAGGGTCCCTCTCCAGAGTAACAGCAACTTGCCAATTGACGTAGGGTGTGGGGAGAGGTTAAAGCTGGAATTCACATTATTGGAATAAAGGGTCCACCCATAAAGGATGAGTAAACAGAATTCCTTATTATTGCCTTTTCAAAGCCTTTTCTTTACAATAAGAGAAAAGGTCTGGATTTCCAAAGCCTATGTGAAATATCTGACATTTACCTCAGGAAATCAGAGAAGAGATTATTTTACAGCTTGCAAGACAAATCCTCCCAATTGCATATCAGAACAGAAAGATCTGATTTCTGTGTTTAACTAAAAAAAAAAAAACTCCCAAAAAACTAGTATTTAGGGGTTTTGTTGTTGTTGCTTTGGGTTTTTTTAATAAAGAGCAGGTTTAAAAACTCAGTTTTGATTCCTAAGAGCAAATGGAGATTTTTTTTCTTTTCTTTTTCTCTAACAACTGTGCCTTTGGTTTTTTGGACAAAGTTTCTCACTTTATCTGTTCCAAACCCAGATATTCCATCTTGGCTACTGATAAAGCTTTCCTCAACAGTGACTGAAGAGAAGCAGTCACCTCCAACAGGAGATTGTTCTTAAACAAGGAGCATGGTTGGAACAGGTAGGACGAATTCTCCTCTCAGGTGGTCGTCGCTGGAGGTGCCCAAGGTATACCTGGTTTGGACTCCAACATGGCAAAGTTAAGTAAGTTGAACACAGTCTTCTGTAACCTGAAGTGACTCTTGAAGCATTTTATGGACATTTTGCATGGATATTTTAGGTTCTGTCTTGACCAGTGTGCTTTTGATGCTATTATATAAAGCAGAGTACTTTCATGTGTAGTAGTCAGATTGTCTGCAGGTTTGTGAAAATGACAAATCAAGTATGTGTCTAAAAAGAATAATATGGAGTTAAAAATGATGGGTTTAAATACTTCTGCACAACTACCAGTGTTGTTTAAACTGCTCAGAATAAGAAACATGCTAAAAAGGGAGTCATGGGTTTTGTTTGGATTTTTTTTAAAGTATTTTCCTTTTAAAACTCCTCCACTTGCTTTTGGAACTGTGTACATGACATTCAAGAGTCACATTTGTAAGTATTTTGCATTCAACAATATCTTAAAAATACCAGTGCCCCTTCATATCACATTTTTCATTCTATACTGATCATTCACGTGGCCTCTCCAGCTGTTACACAGGGACAGACTTCCCAGCAGAATTTTTTTTCTTTGAATGTTTTCAAAAAGTAAGCAAAGAAATTATGCAGAAATGCACTGAAGTAGAATAGCCCCAGGTGAGAATTTTCCCAGTTTGCAGGATAATTCTGCATAGTCCTCTCCAAACAGCTATCCATCAGTCTGGAAGGTAACCACCACTAGATGGTGGTGGTGGATGCCACACAGGGGGCACCTGGCACTTCTTGGTTGGCTTTCTCACAAAGAACACTTGGGCACATTGTGGAAACCTCCAATTTCTGGAAGTCAAACATCCTGGATCCCACTCCAAGCAAGAACCAAGTGCTTTAACTTGCTACAGGCTGTTGTAGCACTGTCAAAAGCTGCATAACGGAAAGTCTTAAAACTTTGGGAAAATGTCATGCCCAGTGTGAGGCAACTGAGCACTGCAGGACATTGACAAAAACAAAAATGAGGAATTTGGGAGTTTCTCTAGATTTCATTGAAAATAATCACACTCTGCCCTGTCATGGTTCAGCTGCCTTTGTTGAATTTAGCTCCATAATTGGCAGTGGAAACCTTTTTGCTTTCTCTCTTATGGAATTTACATGTTCTGCTGCTTTTCCTTCAAGCAATGTAATTAAAAAGCCTTCTTAGCATAATTAATTTGCAAACAGGTTGGATGAAATGGGATTGTATCCCAAAGGCTTTTTCAGCATTAAGTAGAACTACTTCTGCAAGTATACTTTAATCTAGAGTCTCCTATATATAAACTTCGTGCATTTTGCATTTTAAAAGCTCTTCATTTTAAAAGGTGCTACAATTGGCAGCCCAGTTCTGACTTGTGCTGCTGATATGGATCTAGATTACACAGCTCATTCTGCAAACCATGTCCCCAGAGCATCCAGTCCCTGAGCAGAGGGAGGCTGTGTAGTCAAGAGCTCCTCCATGTTGAAGAGGTTTTTTTTTTTCTGAAAACAACTTATCTCCCTCCAAAATCCTCTCTCCAACCTGATCTGAAACAGCAACATGGCATTTTAGATGCTAATGGGAGTATTAAAATCAGTCCTGCACAGCCAACCAGAGGAATACTGAGGGAACAGGGAGGGAGGAAAACCTTCCCACGGGGAGCAGCTGGGACTTCTGCTCCTGTGCCACTGCTCAGATCAGTGGCCATCATTCCCCACTGAGAGCAGTTCTGCTGCCTGCACCAAGACTTGGCATTATTCCTCCCTCATCTGTAGGCTTTATTTTAGGTTGGCTTTTTTGTTTTGTTTGTTTACTTTATTTTTGTTGGTTTTTGTTGTTGTTTTTGTTTTGTTTGGGGTTTTGAGTTTGGGTTTTTTGTTTTTGTTTTAACTGAGAACCTGTCCCTTTCACTCTACAACAGAGATTTTCAGCTCTGCCCATAATAAACTCATTTCCAAAGAGTGATAATAAATCAATCATTTATGGCATTAACAGCTTAACTCGAGTGACTTTTCATTCCAATACAATTGCCAGTAGCTGGTAACAGCAGGCAAATAGAAAGCCCTACCCCCCCAAACCTCATTTAAAGCTTATCATCCCAGATTAGAAACAAAGAAGATTATTTCAGTGATCTAACCTGAGAAAAGATCATTTGGGTAGTTTTACAAAGAGAGAAGTACACTTGTGGTGTGACAGTAGTGGACAAGTGATGCAGTAAACAGTCCAGTCTCCTTCATCACAATCTGTCAACCACTTGAATTTACATGGAGACTAACAGAGTTGGTCTGTCAGTGCAAAGAACAAAGATTATTCTCTGCTAGTAACAGCTGATCTGTTGTAGTGAAGCACCTATTAAACTCAGCTGTCACACAACAAAAGTCATTTAGCAAGCTCATGGTTTCTAGAGATTAGTGATATTACCTGCCAATATTACTTCTATATATGCCCTAATTATAGTGCTTTTATAAGCAGTTATTTTCTAATACAAGCTGTACAGTTCATCAAGTAGTGAACTGAGTGATGCTGCTCAAGATATCACTAATGGAGAATATGGGGAGAGAAGTCACTGGACTTCTTCTGTTGCTTCATGACTGGAAGCAATGAAGATGCATGATGCTGTCTGAGGCACTGAACTGGTAATTCCTCAGAAATCAGACACAAATTCCAAATAAATGTCAATTTGACAATGCTTCTAAAACATGCAGGCATTTGAGCAAAATCAGTTCTATTAAAAGAGCTACTGTGTTTATTAATGAAGACCTCTTCCACACATAATCTCTGTATCACATTACCGGAGAGTCACAGGATATATCACAGTTAAAAAGCCATGAAAATAGTCTGCAGGGCATACCTGAAGCCTTGAATTAGAAATTTATAATAGACATGGAGCTTTTATCGAGATCTGCATGTAAGGCTACTAATCATAACCTCCTAAGCAATAAATTTAAAATCATAATGATAAGACAAAAAAGAATGTAATACATTTTATCTTGTTTTAAATTATTAATAGAATGGGAGAGAAACAAGTACTTGATTGCTTCCGTAGGCTTCATAATCTTAATTGGTTAATATCAAATACTTTATTGAAATCGTTAATAATTTAGTTTCATTATTAAGCACGGTATTGAACAAGCTATTAAACTTGCTAACAGGGGACAGATAACCTCTTGAGCATCAGGCTCAGGGAAACTCATCATTGCATCTTACAACTGAGTGCCCATGTGAATTCTCTGATACAGCAGAAGGCTGCAAGCATGCACACAGCTCGATCACATCATCTTTAGTTTCTTAAGAGAGAAGACAGCAAATATTTCCCAGACAGATACAACAGAACAACTCTAGGCCCAAGCAGTGACCTTGGCCAGCAGCTCTGACATAGCACTGGCCCAGCACTGCTGCCTTTGCTCAGCATAACAGAGAAGAGGTTGAGGGAGACTGAAAAAAACACATTAACACCAAATGTCAAGGGGACCTTAATGGGAGCTTAGAAAACTGTGTTGACATAATACTTTCCAGTGGTGGTAAGATTCCATCTCAGCCCCCAGTATAGTTCAAGACACCACTTCATGTGCTGTAGAGGAGACAGAAACACCGCTCTGGTGGAAAGGTTTGATTTTGCTTTGGTGCCCTTCTCCAGGAAGGGCTCTCCATCCTGGGAAGCAAAAACTGAGAGACCCAGCCACCTTCAGCATGGGTCATGGGATGCCATGTTTCCTGGGAGCACTGTTAGATCTAAACCCCTGCTCCTGGACATTTTTCATTGGAGAATCAGCTCTCCCCTGAAAATACTGGCTCAAGTGACTAAGCTGATCCTCCCACTGAGCAGGCACCTAGAAGCACACCTTGTGTGAAGAAAAAAGGAAAAAAATATTTCCTCTTGAATCTGTCCAGTTAGGTTAATTGTACATTTTTTGTTTCTTTAACATCTCTATTATGGTGGTACACCCAGGATCTCCTGTGGAAACGCTCTTTGCACAAATTCTTCCCCAAAGTGCTCTTCATCTATACAGTCTGTTCACGCTCCTTTTCCCAAATTAGCCCACTAGAGCAATTCACAGCTCTTGCCGTGGAAGTGCTTTGTTTCTTTGAGACAGACTGTCAGCACCTGGACTTCACTTCTAAATTCTGAGTATAACAGAGGGATGCTTAACTCATAGACCTTAGCTTACCATCCATCCTGGGTCCCCTTCTCTTGGCAAAGGCAGACAAAGAATGATGTTCTCTGATGCTGGCACAGAGAAAAAGAGATCAAACCCAAGCACAGGTGCTGTAATAAACGGGACTCTGATTTGTAAAAAATAAGGCTTACCATGCAGAATAGTCACTGCTCACTTAATTTATTGATTACACATAGTGTGTTGAGCCCTCCACTGCAGTGGAAGGGAAAGTAACAACTACATGTTCTTGGTTGCACATGGTGGAGGGCTAGTGCACTGACATCAGTAACCCTCCTTGCCAGAAAGGTTCTCTTATATGCAAGAGAAAGATATCTTTTAAAGACTAAGCCAATGAGAGGGAGACATCCTTAATGAGTTAACAAACCGCCCCACAAGACCAGATAGTCATTTATTTCTTCTTAATTTAGAGATGGGTGGTTCTCCAGAGGAATTCAAGACTGTTTTGGCAGTTGAAACCACCTCAGCTTATGGACTCTCTCCTCCAATCTGTCTGTTACCAGAACTGTCCATCTGACTCTGACTTCTCCTTGTAGTTGCAGATGGCTCCCATTTTACCAGTGGATTATTTTAGCAGGAGGTTGCTTCTATTTTCTCTGTAGGTGAAACACCATTGCCAGCTTCACAGCACTGTTCCTCACTCCTTCAACACAGAAGAGCAATTTGCAAGGACACTTCTGAGTGGCAGCTTGAAGAAGATAGGAATAAAGACTACCTGCTTTTTCTCCATCTGCCCTACGGTCCCAGCTTCAAAAGCTGCTGGTTCAGGAGTGACAACATAATCCCTGTCCTCTGAGGAGTCCCATCTGGGGTTCCTGGTGAGCACAGCTGCCAGCACAACCATTGGCAAACACAACTGCCCACTGTCAGAGCAGGTGCAATAGAGAGACATACTCTGCTCTCATCCAAAATCAGGGAGATTAATGGATTCATTCTCTGGGATGGCCCAAGGACAAAGTTCCTCCACTCCAACAGTACTACTGGAAAGAATGATTAGTTGTTGCCTTGACTGATGTCATACAGATGTGTTCTTTATGAAATCACAGAATCATTTAGGTTGGGAGAAACTCTTAATATCATCATGTCCAACCATTAACCTGACTCTGCAAGACCATGACTAAATCACCTCCCTCAGCACCACATCTACATGACCTTTTTTGGCTATTTTTTTGTTTTGTTTTTGTTTTTGCTTACAAGTATTCTATTTGTAACCCATGATCCTATTTCAATTTGTATTTCAACTTCTCCCTACATTAGCTCAAATTCCTTCAGTTCAGTTAAAACATGTGAGTGCAGAGGAGAACATCTGTTGGAAGTGCTAGTATGAGGAATAATCAAAGTATTTAGAGGTTTATTTTTTTTCCCATGTTTTTTCTCCACTCGTGCTGATGACACGAATTATTCCAAGTACTTCAGGCTGGAACCTTCAGGTGCTGCCATTCAAGAAGCAATATGACCCTCCTTTATAGATCACAATACACATGAGAAAAGAAAAAGGTAGCCATGCTCTGTGAGACAGCAATTACTGCTCTGAGAATAGCAGTAAGATTTTCCAATGAGATAGCCATTGCTTCCCCTTACATTTTAAACATATAGTTAGAAATAGAAAAAGTTAAGGCTAAGAATACATTGCTTTTTAAAACAGCATTAACATAATGTATTAAAAATATATAAAGTTTTGTGAGGCACAGAAATCCAGAAAATACAGGTAAATACCCTGTATGGACGTTGAAGTGAGCAGATCAAAGTCTGGGGTTATCTGTAGCTGTACTTGTTTCTCCACATTCCTCTGCACTCAGTAGAGATATCCTTGTTCTTGGTGATTCTAGGGAGAATTTTTATCTCTTTTCAATGACTTTTCTGTAAAAAATCTAATTTCAATCTGGTGAAGGGCTTTCTTATATGCTTTGGAAAGTCAAGGAAATGGTATCAACCAGATTATCTTTACACACATGTCCACCTACCCCATCAGACACCTCTAAGAGGCAAGGAAAGAACACACAGTGTTGACTCTCACCCATCAGACTGTAAATACACATATAGCAATGGAAACATTTAAGACTTCATACTAGTGATGCTGACAGGGGAAATATAGCTAAATTGGACAGAGTTATCTGAGTGCTGAGGAAAACAAAAGTGTTCAGTCAGACTGAACCATTGATTTAATCTGAATTTTTGTATGTCACTTTTTCCATGTCATTTGCCTTTTTTTTTTTCAAAAATTACAGTGTGGTTTTATTACAAAAAGATAAACTAATCCTAATTTTTTTGAATTATGTTAAAAATCCAGTTGTTCTATTCTTATTGTGCACAGCCATAAATGTGTATTTTTTCTATTTCTGCATAGAATTTTGTTTAAATGTTTTTCACAGTCTAAATACTTTGCCCCAAATGTCACAACAGTTTGGTTTCCTCATTTCAATAGCTTTGTTAGTAAAGCAGTGTGTACCAAAATACAAGCAGTATATGTGAAAATGCTTTGTCTCTTACAACAGTATTCCTAAGGGATTGCATGTACATACGTTGGTTCCTGCACAACCAAGGGAACTAAAGAATAAAGAAACTATTGCATAAAATGCCTGGCTAAAATGACATTTTATGATGTTATTTTCTCATCAAACTCTGTTTTGAAGTGCAGGAAAGTGTAACCATTTTGTAGGAAACTTCCCTTAAATGCTTTAATAAAGACAGTTAAATGCATTACAATGGCATATAGTGTTATTCTAGAGGAGAGAATGCCTTAAGGAATTATAAAATGCCTTCAAAACTAGAGAAACATATGAATAAATTTTAGAGGAGAATAAAGAACTTCTGCTTCTGTTGAACATAATGAAAACCTGTCACTTTCACTGTCCAAACAGTTTGAACTTGCTCATTGAAAACTTGCTCTGTCCTACAAAATTTGTCTTCCTGCTGTTAACACTGCTGCAGAATTCATTTGCCTGTTCTTCAGTTGAACTGCAGGTACCTTTCATGGTACCTCCATCTTCACTGTACCAAGGCACAAGTGCAGACTGGGTCTTCACTTCAAGCAGTGGATGTTGCCCGTTACCAATTACAATTTCGTAGCAAGCAGCATTACACGTTCTTCCCACTGCAGGATAGTTCCTTCTTTCCAAAATGTCTCCTTGGAGTCCGTCTGTTGTTACCCAAGGCTTGACATCTGGCAGCTGGCATTTGGGTTGGGACTTCTGGGGCTCTTGGTGTTGTTCCACTCTTCACATTTGTTCTCATGGTCCGTCCTCCTCCAATGCAGGCTATTTTGCAGGGTAAAGACCATCCTTATGCCTTGTGTTGGTACAACACTACTGGTCATGCAACCTTAGACTTAAATGCTAATGCCATTAACTGCAACAGCATTTCTAACATCCAAACAATTTCGTAGAAACAGTCCCACCCAACTGAGCCAAAGCCGACACCAAAAACATAGATGGAAAAGAAAGCCAATCAAGCCTTTGAAAGGCACTTGAGACTGACTAATTTCTTATCCAAATATAAATACATTTGTCTCTAAAAGAAGAAGCAAAATCACTATGCAAAATACTATGAATCAGACTTGGTTGGAACTAGATGATCTTTAAGATCCCTTCCAATCCAGGCCATTCTATGATTCTATGATTTAGAAATACTATATGCATTAAATTAAATTAAATTTTCTTGGTGATGTTCTCCCTATTCCTTACTCCGCATTATCCAACATTGCATATACACCTAACACTTCCTGGTAAGGTTTGGCAAAGCAAAACCAATCTGACCACAGTGTGTTTTCAGGAACAAATCACCAAAATACAGTAAATTGATTGATTCTCTTAACTTTCTCTAACACATTTTATCACCCTTATTCACATGTTTCTAGAATGGAATTGTATTCTTCTTGTCCGTCCACATTTCTACATATTTCCAAAACCACATTCCTCATTTGTTATTTTAAGTATATTATACATCTGTGTTTCTATCCATCCTCTTTACAGATCTGGGATTTAACTTAAGGCTTTGGCATATAACAGCCCTGTTGCTTAGCAGCAGCTGAGGCTGCTAAATGCAATAATGGAAATTCTTGCAGTTTCAAAAGTGGAAAACCTTTGCCTGCTAAAAGCGGATGTTTATAAATTGTCTGGGAGCAGAGTAAGTGGCACTATTAGATTAGAAAAATTATTTCCAGCAAAATACAGCTTTGAATACAAATTCAACTGACCTGATACAAGTAATAGAGACTGAGGCTAAAAAAGCGAGCCAATATTTAATTATGATTGCTTTTACCTATTGATTATTCCAGCATTTTAACCATCATATGATTACCAGTAAAATAGGCCACTCTGCATTTCATTTAAGCGGTGAAATAACAGATTCACAAGAGTCAACCACAAAACTTTCACTTGCTTTATAGAACTGGGATTTCTTATTTTCTAAATCTGTTTTCTTTAACTTATTTCAAAAAGCGTTGATCCAAGTGCCAGTTTGGATCCAAAGCCAATTGCTTAGCACTCCATCTTTGCTTAAAAAACTACCTGTTTTAATCTGCATTTGACAGATACAAGTGCTCACAGAAACATGCAGATTTCAACCTAAGCTGCTTAATTCTACAGTACCAGCAGCAGCAAGGAACCCAAAATGGTCTCCAAACTGAAACAAATTGACTTGAGAATGTCAGTGATGAGAACTGCCCCTTTCTACATGTTCTTCAGTATTTTCTGCATTGCTGGCACGTAACATGTTGAGGGGTGAGCCCATACACCTCATGCATTTATTTAATTTCCATCCAAGTTGTCTAAGTCTACAAGTCAGATATGAAACATGAGAATCCCTTTATATTGAAAGGAGAATGCTGCTCCCACAGTATCATTAATTTCTTTGAAAAATAAAGGTTTATGGTCAGGTTAATTCCTTTGAGAACTCTCCTTTGGTCCAGCAGCCATAAAAGAAAGAAAGGTGGTTCTGCATAAGGCAGACAAAATGAGTAATCCCATGGAGCTACCTCTGTCCTTCCATTGACTCTAGTGCAGTCCAAACAATAAACTAGCCTTCAGATGGCAAAATTAATCCCAATCCTTGACTCTATGCTGAAGCTCAATGGCAGAGATGAGGGTGACTAAATGATCAATGACCTATTGGAGAATGTCCTGGATTTTAAATTAGAGACTCTGCATATCATACCCAGAGGTGTACATAATCTGAAAATTAATTTATATCTATTTCCACCTCCAACCCAGACTGATTCTTACCATCTGTAAATCAGTTATTTTGATACACAGATCTTGCTCAGGACTTCTTTGACCTAAAGATAATTTAAAACCTCATATTTTGCTCTACATTCCCTGAGTTCTAGCTCCATTTGTTGTTTATACATTGCATATTTATACATGGCACAAGACTGTTTTTCTTCACTGAACTCTGTATGTAAAAGGATGGAATAACAGATTTTCCTATTCTAAATATTTGACACAAGGTTTTATTTATTTCAACGGAATGCTATTTATTCGTGACTTTTTTTTCCCTTTCAAAGTATGATGGTTTATCAGCTTGTGACACTCATTTTCTATTCATTTTCATCAGCTGTGTCCCTGACTCCCATGAGAACACTTTAAATTTGTTGCATGGCCCAGAAATATGATAATCAACAAATATTTCTAGGCCAAATCCATTGTCACAGTGTCATCATGCTTAT
This sequence comes from Nicator chloris, assembly GCA_013400495.1. Taxonomy (NCBI): domain Eukaryota; kingdom Metazoa; phylum Chordata; class Aves; order Passeriformes; family Pycnonotidae; genus Nicator; species Nicator chloris. Next base: position 150,400 of record WAAE01011170.1, on the reverse strand, counting down.
GTGAAATACTGATGCAATTAAACACTGATTTGCCACTCCATCTCCCAGCAAGACAGATATAAAATACAGTTTGGTTTACACAGAGCTTTTTACATTATCCCCTTTAAAAACCTTATGAAAGATAATTGGTTATACTGAAGAACTGAAACAGGAAAAATGCTTAATACTTTTACGGTGTTTTGCTTTTTACTGATGTACAAACATTAACTAATTAAGCCTCACAATACCCAAGTGAGGAATGGAAGGAAGCATTATTATGGTTATGTATTATAATTATACTGTCTCATTTAGAATTTCCTGGGTTTCAACTTTTAAAGTAATTATTGTAATTATCACAAAACTAATAAAAAGTCAGAAACAATCTTTTTTTTCCAGTATGAATATGCTCTAAGCTAAGCAAATAAATAGTTCACAAATGCCTAAAAGCTCACTTTTTTCTGTGTATCTCAGCTTCTGTTTCCCCTTTGTCCATCTGAATCTACAGGGTTTGATTTTGTTTCCACCAAAGGGGAATAAAATCTTTTCAGTGACCACAGTGTATACTTGAATTTAACAACAACAAAAAGATAAAGAATGTGTGAAGTAAGATTATTTGTGTGATTTTTACCATTTACTAAGAAAATATTGAGATCTTGATATAAAATATGCTTGTATGTTCCAATCAACATTATAAAATCTGTGTGATAGTTTGCAATTGGGATTAACTTTTTATTATTTTTTTTATTATGAAAAATTGCTTTTCTCTCAAATACCTCTTCCCAGTTCTAGACATCTAACAGCTGACTGGCACCCTTTAGATACAGGTAGATAGATTCTTTCCAAGAATGATTTCTGCCATGTCTCTCATACATCTATCCTGTAATGAGATCATTTCCCTCTGGAAGTGCCTTTGCTCTCCACTTGTAGCCAAGTCCCATGCATTTCTCCTATAATACTGGGATTTTTAACGTCTATAGGGACAAAATCCACTTACAAAACTGTCATACAACATTTGAATGTTCTATTGGCTCCATCACAAATGGCTAGTCACTGCAAATTCTTAGAAGTCAACCACAGCTTGATCATCCTCTGGGAGAATCTTCCTTATTAGGCCATAATCAACCAAATAATAATTTGGATGAGGATCTCATGTAATTTTTTTTGTTGGAAAGACATTTTCCTTCTTTTTTAATTATGTAGGATAGATCTAATAATGTTTTTACAGGAGATAATGCAGAAGAGAAGAAAGAGAAGTAGTCTAATGAACCCAAAATATACACAGTACTCTTTTGTTCTCAAGTGCTGGAAAACTAAACAAATAAATAAAGATATGATAATACATCAAGCAGGTCAGGCTGAGATTAACAGAAGACACAACAGAAGGATGGGATACCATCCAGAGGGACCTGGACAAACTTGAGAAATGGGCCCAAAAAGAACCTCACAAAGTTCACTAAGGTCAAGTTCAAGGTGCTGCACATGGGTTGGGAAAATCCTAGATAGGAACACAGACTGGGAGAAGAAGTCACTGAGAGTAGCCCTGCAGAGAAGAACTTAGGGGTTCTTGTGCATGAAAAGCTGGACATGAGCCCCCAGCCCAGAAAGCCAGCTGTGTCCTGGGCTGCATCCAAAGCCCCATGGGCAGCAGGGCAGGGAGGGGATTCTGCCCCTCTGCTCTGCTCTCCTGAGACCCTGATGCAGTGCTGCATCAGCTCTGGGATCCCCAGCACAGCAAGGATGTGAGCATGTTAACAGCAAGTCCAGAGAAAGCCACAAAAGTGCTTACAGTGCTGGAGCACCTCTGCTGTGGAGACGGGCTGAGAGAATTGGGTTTGTTCAGCCTGGAGAAGAGAAGGAGCTGGGGAGCCCTTCTAGCAGCCTTTCAGTACCTTAAAGGTGGCTTACAAAAAGGAGGGAGATGGACTTTTTTATATGGGCAGATTGTGACAGGACAGGGGCAATGGTTTAAAATTGAAAAACAACAGATTTAGACTAGATGTCAGGAAGAAACTCTTTACTGTGAGGGTGGTGAAGCACTGGCACAGGTTGCCCAGAAAAGCTGTGGATGTCTCATCTCTCGAAGTGTTCAAGGCCAGGTTGGATGAGGCTTTGAACAAGATGATCTAGTGAATGGCATTCCCTGGAATATTACACAGTGAATCTCTCATTCCTTGCCCATGGCAGGCATGTTGCTATGGTGCTATATAGCACCAATGCTATGATTCTATGACTTTAATATTAATAGATTAGTGTTCCCACCTTGCAATCTAGAAGCCAACCATAGCTCTACTCAGCATGATGGCTTCTACCTACCCATATGGCTGGAGATGGTGCTCAGTGCCTTTGCCTGCTAGAACAGGAAATTGCCATCAGGGGTTTTCTGTAATGTAAAGGGGTTTTCCTTTTCTGTATCAAGTTGTCAGTACAATCCTTGTGCTAGTTACAGATAGTATTTTGACTGCACTTTCCTCATGACACTAGAAAGACCATCTGGCTAAACAGATGTGGTAATCTGATTTGTTTGGCCAATGTGCTGAAAAAACCCACAATGGCTTGTACGGGAGTTCCCAGGAGTGCCCAATCCAGCATCTTCTCTGTGCTTCCAGATATTATGTTTATCACTTCAGAAACAGCTTGATAATGGCTTATTTGCTTGTGGGAGGTACCAAGAGAGAAGGAATTTCCATACAAGAGACAAAAAGAAGTGACCATATTTTCATCACAAAAAAAATTAGCCATATGGCCATCTGTCATTCTTTTGCAGTGTTTCATATGTTATAAAACAAGAAACGGGTAAAATGCAAGCCAAACCTTGGTCCCTCAGAAGGTGTCAGATCTCCCATGGATTTGAACAGCACCATTGGCTATTTCATCTGTTTATTTACAGCCTTATCTAAAGGCTGCAAGTCCAGGTCTTCTCACAACCACGTGTTTTATTATAGATGTACAACATTACATATGGAATGGCTTGTCTAGATAATGTCCCCCTGTCAACATAATCATCATCTGTCTTAATTTTTAAAGCCCTTTGGTTTATAAAAAATAAATGTAATTTTATATCTTCCAAAGTCTACAGCAAGTTTACACTTACCCAACCTCAATTTCTTTTCTTTTAAATTTACTTTCATTTCTCAAGCCTGTACTGTTTGATACCACCATGTATGTAACTGCATTACTGCCAAAAAAGTTAAAAAAATTAAAAAATTACAAAGAATGAGCCCCACCCAATCTCTGGTTTTATCAATTAGAAATGCATATGTTTAAAGATTAAAAGGAAGGCATTTCAAAAATCTTTCTGGACAGATCTCATTTCAGTTCAGGTAAGAGTCTTGCTAGTTCCTCTTCTCAAGTGTTTCTCAGCACCATTAACAATTAATAACAAACACTTAATTATGCCCATTCATTTTGCTTTGCTATGCAGCATCTTGCCAGATCTTGTAGATTTCTATTTCAGAAAAGTTTCCAGCTATAAAGTTCTTTTTTGCATAAAGGAGTGGGCTGGCTTTCTGATATTGGACTGCCCTTGTCTTGAAGTAAGGAGAGGCAAATGAAAGTAAAATGACCAAGCCCCAGTCATAGGCTGAATGTGCACAACTAACAGCAAGCTTCTCATTATGCTGAAGTCACAAAGCACAGTTTGCAGAAATTCAAAAGCTGGAGAAGAAAAGGACAGAGGTACAGACATCTCATTAGGCTTCACCACTCATCTAGCTACTGCCCTAAGGAAGAAGGATATGAGCTAGCTGAGAAGAAAAGGAAAGCACATTATGGTTAAGAAAAATATGGAGATGTATCTAAAGATTCCACATGCCTGGCAGCCAGGATTGTATAGGAGTTTGGAGATGCCAAGGCTGCACCTTCTGGGGCACTCCAGGAAGAAGGAGAGTACTTTGTTCCTTTAGGAGTAAAAGATTTATTTTTTCATTATATTGCATTTTGTGAATTTAGGATAGCAAGATAGCAAGAATTGAGGTTTTAATGCAATAAATGAGTTCTGGCAATTTAAAAAAGCTCATTTTTAAGGTATCATGGATTATATTAATGGAACTACCCTCACTTTGGTCAAACCCTTACACTCCACCACTGTGCTTCCACTCCACTGTAGATGTGACACGCACAGTTACAACACTCCCTTTGGTTAGACAGTAAGTGATCTACACAGTAACTACTGACTGCATTTCTTGTAAAGAGTTTCCTTCTCCCTTTGTTTTTCTTTTGGCTCCAAGACATCCTAACTGCATAGCAACACGACTTCAGCTGTCCCTTGACCCAGCAGTTGCACCAACGTGCCGGCAATAAATCCTGTGTGAGGCTTCTGCAGCCAGGCCGCTACGTGAACTCACTCACACCACCCACACACAGCACCACCACCGAGTTTTTACATATCCTGTCCACACAAAAGGGAAGGAGAAAAGATACAAAGCATTCTGGTCCTCTGATGTACTTTGCAGTGACATGGGCCGCTCCACAGAAATCAGTGGTCCTTTTAGGACTGCGTGCTGCCTTTCACAGCATTATATGTAGAACTGTATTTCTGTCAATCTGGAAACGTAAATATAGCCCAAAGTACTCTGGCAACATGTAAGATGCACATGCACGAGCCCAGAATAGATGAGAGCAAAGAAAATGATTGAGAGGAACAGTCACGTGGAAACAAAAACACTGGGTACATGTATAGAAAATGGAAACAAATAACTGAAAACTGCCTGAAGGCAAGTACTACTGGTGATAATCCAGGGATAATGTTTTCGTAGGGATTAACTGTTCTGGAGCACTTTTCCCATGTGTAAAGCACAACATACTTTTTATTCAGAAAGGTTGATTTGGCAGTCTCTTTACTTCTAGCAGAAACTATTTATTGTGCCTGTGCAGAAAAATATTCGAGCCTTGGACAGCCAGAATACAGTTTTGTTTTTTCTTTCCCACTGACAATTGCCTTCTGGATAGAGCTCAAGAGCTAATTTCCCACAGATAGCCCACTTCTATAGAATTATTAGAAGCTTATGTGCCAAATTAATAATTTTGAATCTTGTGTCTTTAACGAATTTGGCTACAAGTTAATGTAATTTTTATACTGGATGTGTTCAATTCATTCTTTGGAAACAGATTTAGTTTCTTTGGAAAAATGTCATTATTCCTACAGAGAGGTAACAAAGAGGTACATCACTTTAAAAGAAACTGCTGGGTACAAAGACCAGCATTTACCTTTTGTTAGCAGTATTTTTTATTATCAGTTGTATTGCTGTGGACCAGCTGGTGATTTTCTGTATGAGAAACTAAATTTTCTGAGAATGAAAATATGGTTTCCTTTCAGGTTGTTTCAGAGCATGTGCTATTTCTCATGATTTTTCATGTTTCAAAGATACCCCAGGGTAGTAGATAAAGGAAGCAGAAATATCCTTATTCCTACAATTCTTGTCTGTACATTAGAATAACCCCAGAATTTATGTCTCTGTGAAAATAACCTCAGGTCCATTAAACACCATTTTCCTGCTATACAGAAAAGCTCCTGGGGAAAAGAATCTTAAAAATAAATGAGTGGATAGACTAATACATCATTGGGGCTCATTTGTGGCACTGAGTAAGCAATTCTAACACAAGGCCACTAATTTGTTGGGTTTCCCTTGTCATATATTGTATTTAATTGTGGCAAGAACTAATCAACAGATAAATAATTGCTTCTTCAAGCCAGGAGTAGTATAGCACCTTTACAATTAAATATGATGATTATTATTATAAACTACAATTTTCAGCATCATGTTCTAGACTTCAACCACAGTTTTCTTGCTGGGCTTTTAAGAACCACAATATGGAACTCAGAAAGGGTACCTTTCTCAGCCCAGGTGTTATCTGAAGTATTATTTTGTTTTAAAAAAACACAATCAACCACACAAATGTCATGTATGGAAATTATATCTAAAAATAAACAGATATCTAAAATACTTAAATTTAAAATATTGGGAAGTTTGACTTCCAAGAGTAATAAATAGAGTCTTAAGACATCCCTTGCTCTGTACAAATGTGCAACAGAAGAGATGAGATGAAAATATTTGTGCATGAAATGAAAACTAATGATGCTAATGTATCTTTCCGTGGCTCTAGATATACTGTGACTGTATTCCTCCAAGAAAACTGTAGGATTTGGTCATCACTGACCAGCTGTGAGCTCAGAAGTGATTGCCACCTAAATCACTTGTCCTAATCAAGAAGCTTAACGTGTGTATGATGTTTGTACCGAGTGTACCAACCCACATGTAATATAAAACTCAATGTGCTGAAGGTGCTTTCTACAGAAATGTAGAAATTGGACCCTGAGCAAAGGAGGTGTGTTTTCCTCCTGAATGAAATTAGCATTGTTAATTGAGCACAGAGGACAGCACCTGACCTGCCAAGGTGTGGATGAGAGGGTCAGTGGGAAGCAGAAGGTAGATGGGAAGCAGTGATTTCACAGCTCTATCCTTTCCTGCCGGGGCTAAGGCATGTGCGTGTGCATAGAGAGGCTCAGAAGGAAGTTAAGGATGTCTGCATTTCACCAGGATCACATTCAAAGAGCATCACCTTCCAGAGACCAGCATTTAGCAGCTCGATGAAAAGCAGCTGGCTGGAGTTTCTTCTGGTGGAAACAGATCCATGATAGGAGGAAGTACATCCCCTAAATTCATCTGCATGCCTCTGATGTCCTGTGAGCTTTCACAACACAATTTCTTGTTTTAGCTGATCCATTCTTAAACAACTCCATCATTTCAGTTAAGTGTTTTAAGCTATAATTATCTCACCAACACGTAAGATTAGGGCACAGTAATTGCTACATTAATAAACACCAACATAATTAAAGTTTTTCAGAAACAAAAAGGTATTTAGAAGAGAGACACAGGTATAGCCAACATGGACATCAGCAGTACAAACTGGAGCCTGCAAACACAAAAGCAAATTCAAGGACTGTTCCCTTTGATCAAACCCTGTATATGTAGTATTAGCACCAGGGACAGGAACCACATTGCCAAAATTCATGTATCTTGGAATAGGGCTTTATCCATCTCCTACCCTGATGGGTCTGACAGGGAGGAGCAAACTTGAGAACACCTGTCAAAGAAAGCTGTAAAGAGTCATAAGTATGCTTAGAGGTGTATAATCTCCTAGTAAGGGAGAACAGCAATCCTAGGGTATACCCTACCAAATGAAAGGGGACCTCTAGAGGCATCTAGAAATAACTTCATAACTGAACATACTTTTGAAAGCTGCTGACAAGGTCCACATACAATTTTATTTCAATTAATGACATAGGAATTTTTAATTCCTTTTTCCATTAACATGGAAATAATCCCCAACTGATACTGACTTTGAGGCGAACTGCAGTATTGATTTACACTTTTGTATATACTGCTCTGTCTCTGGACTACAAGGAGATTTTATTTAGAACTTCATGTTCAATTCTGGGCTATCCATGCAATCAGTGAGCCAACCTTCACATCTTCTTAACCTGGTGGATTTCACAGCACATTTTTTTGGAGAATATTTCATACTCATTCATATTTTAGTAAAATGGCAAAATCTCCTCCTGTCTAATTTCCCTTCTGTTGATTATCTTCCAAACCATATGTTTTTCTCATTTTGCTTTGTTTGTGATTGAATATAAAATTAAGATATTTACCTAATTCTCATGCCAGGTAGCAATAAGTCATCTAAATTCAGCAATCATTAGGTTTGTCAGTGCAAATAGTCTATTCCTATGAGCCTTAATTAAACATGAAAAGATGTAAATTTACTCTCATTGAAGAAAAAGGAAGTTGATATCCCACAGTACTGGAAGTGTTCAGACTACAAGTAGTAGAAATCTGACTGGAATGTCAACAAATGTCTACATGATAATAAAAACTGTGCTTGACTTGATAGCTAACTGAGCTCCCACATGCTTTTCCATTCCACAGTACCCTGAAAAAGCACTTCTCGTTCCATTAGCTGCATAGCTGTAGCTTCCCACAGCAGCACGTGTTGCAGGGTAACAGTGATTTGCCATCTCAGCACACCACAAGCAGATGGGGCAGGCTGACACAGGCAGTGCCTGGCTGTGAGCGCCATGGTTCTCTCTAATGAGTCCCCTCTAATTTCTGAGAAATTCACACCCAGCTACAGTGACTCACATATTATCAAGTACACATCAAGTACGTATTAGTATGGTAAATTAGCTTTCTGCAGGACTGACGAGTTTCCTGAGAGCAGAGAGGGAGGAGAAGGTGAGGCATGGAGTCAGAGACGGCACAGAGAGGTGAAGGGACGGTGCTCAGAGCACCAAGTTCCTGTCCATGCCTTATGAAATAAGAATGCTGTTTTCAGCTCCAGGCCTTGTGCACAAGTGAGATATTGAAAGCACACCTTGATAGTAGAGGAAAACACTTCAATGTTTAAAAGTAAAAAAATTTAAATCACAGTAATTCACTCCAGTGCTGAAATGGAGAGCCCTGGTTTGACGCTTCCTTCAGGAACCCTGTAAAACTAAACAGTTTTTTATATATTTTAAACAAACAGCATCGTTTATAGTTCAAGAAATGCGACAAGAAGTCCCTGAAACACCCTAGTTCACTTTGCCTCAACTAACTAAAACACATGCTAACTAGCCTTCAGAATAACACTAGTATCCTCCTAAAAGGATGATCTGCATTTCAAAATCCAGGTCACTGAAGACCGAAAATACAGATTTCCACTAAGACATGGTCATACTTTAACTACAAGGCACAGAAACCAGTGTAGACCTAAACTAGCTATGTGATTAGTATCTGGCCAGAAGAGCCATACTGTTATGCAAATGTATAACTCCAGGAAGGCATTGCCAAGCCATTCTGTAGGAAAAAAGAACAAACCCTCACTCCAAAGAAATGAAGTAAAGGACATTTACATTTTGACCCATTAAGTAATTTCAACCTGACTTTGCTAATGACATCAAGCAAATGGTTTAACTTTTCAGTATTTCAATTGTTCATACTTAATATAGAGACTTTATGTGCTTTATTCATGACGATTTTATTTGATTGTAAGAGAAGGGAAGATCTCTGAATGAAGTGCAGTCAGTATGGCCTCTCTCTCCTGCACATCCTCAAGGATTTTCACTGGTTTTGTGAATACTCTTCCTTGTGATGAGAAGGAAAGCACTGAGGTGGGACGAAGGAAGGTAGGAAGCAGAAGTTTCAGGATGACAAAAGTCTGAAACACTTGACTTTTGCAATGGATTATGTAGAGGTTGTGAAGCCCCGATCAGTCTTGACAGCTGCTCTGAGGACTGTGTAGCAATGGTAAAATAAGCATTTCTACAGCAAACAGTAGATCTGAACGTGATAACAGCTATGGGATGTGGTGCTGACAGTTCAGTGGTATTTTTCTTTGAGCTCTTTCATTCTTTGTGTTAGCAATGGCTCTCTCCATCCCAGCTGCAGTGCTCCTTTATTACCCTTCAGATAACCTTATTAATGAATTCAGTGTTTCGCTTCAGAAATAATCACAGTATCCCAAATTCATTGTTTTGATTTCTCAGAGGAATAAAACATAGATCAAAGGTGAGCTGCAAAGGAAGAAGGTCTCATAAAAATGCATGACAGTTTTGGGAACTGGTGAGCTTCCTTCAAAATAAAAGATGAAGTCAAAGTAATTTGCATGTTATTGCTGGAAAATTTACCCAGCCTGCATTCTTTTATCAGACTACAGCAGAAACTGGGACATGCATGTAAATGGTGGTATTTTAAGCATTCCAGGCTGGATCATCTTATCCTGTCTGGATGTACTCTCTTCAATGATTGGAAGTCAGTTTTAAATGCCTCCAAGAACCACATATAGCCACAGAATTACAGATATATTCAATACTTGGTAATAATCAGAGGTTTGGACTAAATCTTTGCATTCCCACACATCTGCTGACTCTGTAAGCCCTGAAGATGCCTTTGGACAGTTGGACTGCTTTTTGGATTCATGTGACCATGATTCCTGCCTCTTCCAGACAGAGTGTCAGCATATGTTACTGATTTGTTCAAGCATTAGGAAGATTCATTCCACTAGTCTAGATACTCCAGAAGCTACTATTTAGAGCAATTAAAATTTAGCTGTTTAGATTTCATCTCTTAAAATTGTCTGACTTCCTCATTTCCCAGATTTAGAGTCTCCAGAGGAGATTGTCTAGAGGATGTGAGCCATTATATGCTCTGCAACAGAAGGGAAAAAAAAAAAAAAAAGTATTTTAGCCTTTAAAATTAGCCACTAGCCATAATACTGCAAGGAGAAAAGGACTTGTCCTTGTTTCCCTTTGAAGCTTTTTTACCAGCTTTAGGAGCCTTACTTTCACCTCTTTCCCCCAGACTTAAACAACTGCTGCCTTAAATGACAGCTCCCAATGTGGACATCTTCAGACCTGATGAGAGGAGCTCTCCAGGCTCTGGATCCAGCTTGTAGGACTGGACACTAATGGTTAATGGAGCTTGCACCAGACTTCACAGCACTCGGGTCTCACAAAGATAAACAATTTCGGGAGCTCAGTACAGTCCTAAGCGCTTAAGTAAGGATCAGGAATGAAAACTCCCATTAGCTTCACTGAGATTAGTGTTTCAATTTAAACTGACTCCATTCCACATTGTTAAAGGCTCTTAGTATCCAGTGATTTACAGCCATATTTTCAGAACTGTTTGCTACCCAGCATGCTGGTCCTTGTCTGGAAATCACTGTTTTCAATTTGCTTTGTGGCTTAAATGAGAATCCGTGTTTATTTACTGTATTTTGTTTTTCATATGGTTGCTGATCTTTAAAGCTCTGTTTACTAAAGACAGATTTTAAAATCTGTTCCACAAAATGATGTTAAGTCCAGACATTATTTTTCCTGGGATAAGCACAGAGACAGAAATGCAGCAGAAAGGCACGTTACCAGTATCCTCCCCTTCCCTGAATTGCTAAAAGTCAGCTTCAAAGTTAACACTGCCTTCAGGGATTGTTTGATTTTGGTTTTATAAGTAAGCATTCTGGCCCTTTGTTTTAAAATTCACGGAGCACAATCTCAGCTTCTGTTTGAAACATATAATAAGCCTTTTATGTGGTTTAGGAGTAGACCTGCATTTTGGCACAGCACCCGCCTGTTCATGCCTATAAGGAGAAGAAAAAGAATAACGGCAAAAGCAGTTGTGTATGGAAAACATCCAGGCAACAAGACCATGCCTTTTTTTTAGCCAAATCCTGTTTGAAAAGCAATTGCAATCACTTTTGGTCTTAAAGTTATCAGAACCCAGTTTTAATACAGCTTTGGAGCACCAAGCACATTGCTCATCCTGAAAAGCACTCCCCAGTTATAGTGCTGGACCACAAGCACCGTTGCTTTTCGGCACACTGCCATTTAGATTCTGCTATATTAATTTTCTTTTCATAGCAACTTCACTGAACCTCTCGTGAAAAAGAGAATTTCTTTCTAATGCTTTACAGTAATTGTCTCAGATGTGCAGATTTGTCTTAAGTGGTTAAGGAATGCATTAAGAATCTCTGCCTCATGAACTGTTTGACCACCCTCCACAAGCAAAACTTATACTGAGGCCAATAATGTTACTGTCATTCCTTTCCAGACTCCATCTGCCTATCTAGATATGCACTGTTCCTTATAGAGCCATATTGTGATGTGCCCAAAACAGTGCTATTTGTTGCTCTATTTGTTTGCATCAGAATTTTCTAAAATAACAGTATTAGTTTTATTATTCCATATCACTCTGAAAAATTCAATAGCACAGTAGTAATATTAACAAGTTTAAAGGTTTTTTACAGTCATCTTTATAAACAAATACATATGATGTTTTCTGTGTTGCAGTTAAATTTAGATGATTTATGCAAGCAAATATCCTGTCATATTGTCCAGGAATACTGCTGGCACACCAGATGTGATCTTCTGGAAGGTAGCAACACGGCTAAACATCATAGTGTGGGTAGATAAATCAGCATGTCTTATAATCTACATTATTTCAAGACATGTTGCAGTTCTATGGCAACACAGGATTGGTATAATATGCTAAATATATAAATTTTACTTGGCATAATATGCTTAACATTGGTATAATATACCTTAAAAATATTCCAGTTATAGGGAGAGCTTAAGTGGTCAAAGCACACTCATAAAACCAGCACAGCTCTACCAGATAAGAGATGATCCCAGGAAACACCAGTTTCTGCCAGTACAACTGCATCTGTGTTTGGGACGTCTGTAAACACAGCTGTGCCATTTTGGAATCCTACTTTTTGCAGCCACTGAAAGCCTGAAATACAGCTCTAACCCGATATTTTGAGGAGCTCTGTGCCATCTTTAGAAAGATGCTAGTCTGTCTTGAAAGAGGCTGCAAATACATCCACTTAAATTTCAATAGATTTTTGAGATTCTTTTGTTCTACGCATATTAAAATGGAGGACTAGAAATCAATTCCCTTCAAGGCTGGAAATGTGAAATAGAAGCAAAAAATATGACAAACCATTTGATTCCAATTAATCAAATAGCTTTCTTTCTTCTTTTTTTTTTTCTTTCATTTAGAAGTTATCTGTAAAATCCAAAACATATCTAAATAATATAGGTGCAATAAATTCATGAAGTAAGTTACTTTATTTAATGTTAGCATTATATCATGATCATTCCTAACTCTACTCTTCCAGTCAAAGGACCATTGGTGCTTGTTCCTATTACAGCAGAGACATGCTTCTCATGTTCAGTGACCCAGTTCCAAGAAGTATCACAATATAGAAGCCTATTTTCCACTTAATAAACATGCATCATTCCTGAGAATATTAGCAGTGATTATGCACACTTACACACTCCAGGGCACGTTCATCTAAACCCAGTGAATTCAAAAGATCTGAAGGAAAATGTATTTGGCCCTCTAGACTGCAAGAAACCCTAAAGAATGATAGAAACAGTCAAGTTTTTTATTGGTATCTTTTCTTTCAGTGACAGTTTAGTATATTAATTTCTTAGCTCTCTGCCTGCAATGCTAATGACGTTTTATGCAAGATAAAAGAATTTAGGACTTTTTAGCAGAGAGAAAGGGAAATTAAGACAGCCAGTAAGGATTAAGTTTAACAGTTAGGGTATTCTATTTGAGGAAGGAAATTCTAGGTTCCAGCTTGACTAATGCTATTTCCTACAGAATAAGAGGTTACTTGGGATATTGCCAGCAGCCCAGAAGGTCATATCCCATCACAGGTAAAAAAAAAAAAAAAAAAAAAAAAAAGAAAGATAAATGAGAGGGCAAGCAGGGCAGATTCAAACAGAGACATGATCATTCACAGAATGGGTAAAGTTGGAAGATACCACAGTAGATCATCTGGTCCAACCTCTCTGCTCAAGCAGGGTCATCCCAGAGCACATGGCACTGAACTGCATCCAGAGGGTTCTGGAATATCTCTAGTTCTTAATTCCTCTTCTTAGAGGGTTCTAATATCTCTAGGGAGATTCCCCAGCCTCTCTGGGCAATCTGTTCCAATGTGTGGTAGCTGCACAGTAAGGAATTTCTTCCTCATATCCAGGTGAAACTTCTGTCACCCCCTGCTGGACCTGCCTCAGGAGCTCCCTCTCTCTCTTGTCCTGAGAAGCCCAGAAATGGACACAGCTCTCCAGGTGCATCTCCCCAGGACTGAGTAGAGGGGCAGGATGGCCTCCCTCAACCTGCTGGCAATGCTCTTCCTCTAACTGATTCAGTTTTCTACAGCTTAAGGAGTTCATAAACCACTGTGATAAAGGTAAGGCAATTACATTACTTTTGTCACTTAAGAGAGAAAGCAAGAGGACTCCAGTCTGTTTATTTTGCTTTTTCTACTGTTCTAGATAGCTCTCTGTAGTAGGAAGATGCAACTCCCATACCCTGGAGAAACCTAGAATTTAGCACCAGCTCCTGTCCTGAGAATTACCTTGTGGTTTTGCATGTTTCTTTATAAAACATTGAGTTTTAGCTTCCTCAGAATGTTATCCACAGATTTCTCCCCCTCCCATGCTCTGTGCAGATTGTCAGGACAGTTAACTCACTGTTTCAGTATTTAGGACTCTTTGTGGCTCTGGGCTTGCAGTATATAACCAAGTCTTCAATAAACTATTTAAAAAACTGCAGAAGCATTCACTTCTTTCAGCGCCATGGAGGGAAACATGAGCCCTAACAGTTTGCCACAGATTTTGTATCCCAAGAAGAATCTATCTACCCAAAATGGAACCAGTATTTTCAATGAACTTATTATATTGCAGAAAATGTTAAATATGCAACAGTATAAAGTATATTTCTGCCTATTAGCTGCTTATTTAAAGGAGGTATTCTTGACTAAATATTTTTCTTGACACTTTCACTTGAAGTCCTGCAAATAATTTTTCTGTAGAATCCATTGGGGTAACTGCTATTTATTTTACACACTGGATGATTTGTATTCATAATGGAAACTTCAATAGCAAATGTCTCCAAGCCAAACTAGAGTAATTCCCCCTTTAGTCAATACAGTCTTCATCTACATCAGCAAACAGCACAGTACAATTGATGTGAATATGTAGAGTGGGAAGGGCTCATGTTGAGGACCTGACATCCACATCACGCATGTCCTGGAGGTTCCCTTTCAGACCAACTCGAACTTATCAGCAGGAATTAGATACAGGAACACATCAAGTGTGAACCCAGGACACATCCAGTTATGTTTCACTAAAAAAAAAAACCCCAAAGGGTTTTTCTGCCCTTAGATTGTGCACCCCACTCTGTAATTCTGATGGAAGAGAAGGGCAGATAACCAGGAAATTCAACCCAGGTATTGCTAATATAAAATGTTTTGTCTGTTTAAGCTGAGGATATTTTATATTGTGTGTCAGTAAAATAAAAGGAGTTTCCTTTGCATCTAAGTTAGTTGACCAACACCTTTTTATCAACACACACGAAAATGCACCCCACAGCTCTCCTAAAGAAACAATGTCATCTTAGGTCAACGTGAATTGGCAGTGGAGGAAAGTCTTGTATTTCTTTTCAAAAAATATTGAGCTATGGAAATCTTCCTCAATAAAATCCAGTTCAGACCAACAGATAAATGTCATCTCTCCCAACTCTAAGTTTATGCAGAGGAATTGCGAATCAATACATGCTTCATGCATTTTCACCCTGAATATACTTTAAGTGAACTGAGATGCTATAAATGTAATCATAGTGATTTGGGTGTCCTGCTGGTGGCTCCTCCTGGAAAGATCAAATTTCACATCTGGGGGTTTATCTGCAGCCAGAACCTGGGGTAGACAGAATGTCCTACACAGCTGAAGTCACCACTATGGCCAACACTCAGACTATGAGCTCCTCAGAGACATTATTGTACAAGCATTTCTGCAACGCAGAGAGAAATAAAGTTCTGGATTTACTACTGATAATCAGATTTCTCCTTACAGAATCAGTATTTTGCCCCGTGTAGACATTAAATATAGGATGACAACAAACTGGACTAAATATATGGCAGTGCCAATAGAGAGCAAAAATCAAACCCCACAACTACCAAAGCAAGGTAGAGAATTGTATTTGATGTCCATGTCTAAAGATACATGGGGCCATAAAACTAAAGGCTGGATATTGCAGCTTAGTAAGATTACAAAGCTGTCTTCATTTCAAGAGCAAAATACTGCTTGTGCTCTTCACGTTGGTTTTTGCACTACCATCTCTGCAAACATGATACTGAATTTACTCTCTGATGTGTCTTCATGAGTAAAGTATCTTGTGAAATATCTGCGAACGCTTCAAACACCTGTTTGAAGGAAGGAAGTCCTGGGAGCTCTGAGCTATTTTCAGATGTTTTTTCCCATAGCATACAAAATCATTAAAAAAACCAAACCACAACCCCACCAAAACCCAAAAAAAACAAACAAAAAGCTCCCCAAAGCACAAACCCACAACAACAACAACAAAAACCCCACAAACAAACAAAAAACCCGGCTAAAAAAAAAAGAAAAAAAAATCAAAACAAAACAAACCCACCCCAAAACCACTGTGACTTTCCAAAAAGAAAGAATGATCTCTGAAGACTTGACATACTTTATAAAGATTTGGTGAAGACTGTTTACTTTTCCCAGAAACATGTATGAGAAATGACTAGCTGTCTGCTCTTGCTAGATGTGCAGTGAGTACTGTTTAAAATGGAACTTATAAATTATCAGTCAATAACAAGCACAACACCTGAGGCTGTACAAATTCTTTCATCTGAAAACATAATTCATTACAAATTCATTTGTTTCTTAAGAAAAAGACTGCGAGGCAACATCTTCTTCAGCCATAAATATTAAAATATGAATGCAGAAGCTTATTTGTGTAAGCTGAATTAGAAGTTTTTGCTAGAACCATTAATTAGAAACAAAAAGACTTTAGGTAATACTTTGCAGGGTGATGTGGTTCAATGCTGAAGAAATTTCGGAAAGAACTGTAGCATGTATTTGAGGGAAACGACAATCCCACTTGCCTACAAAAATTGCCAGTGTGCTCAATATTAGCTATGTACATTTGAAAGGCTGCTTTATTTTGATTCAGCCTCACATTGTATTTACTGTTCTGATCCTACAGTTCATCACTGCCATTCAATATTTCTCCTAATTAACATTACTTTGAAGCCTCTGACCTTTAGGCTGACACTCAATTCTGAATTAAAATATAATTATCTTTGTAACATGAATACGCGTTTTATGCTACCCCCGTGTTCTTCTTGTTGCAGAATAAATGCATAATAAATGTAAGGGAAAGATTGCATTGAACATGACAAAGTAATGAAAAATAAGAAGAAAATAAACAGATCAGCCTACTTTCCCTTCCCAATAAAACAAGAAAAAAGTGACAGCAGGGAAAAAATAAAGGCAATAACTAAAATTTATGGAAGAAATCCTTTGTGCACAGTGCATAATTTATCTGCAGGTCATACTGTCATGAAACTTCATCACATTTATATAAGTATGTCCAGCAATCACATGGTTTATATTGAACAGGACCGTGGCCATCCTTTGAAGGTGAACAACGTGCATGAATTTCAGAGCACAGAGAATGTATTATATTTCTTGTGAATAAATCACAGCTTTTTTCCTAAGCTTTTGGTTCTGGTCACTATAGTTACATGAATCACTGGTGTGATGAGGGTAACACTTCCTACTCATTGCCTCATCTTCACCATTGCTTCTCCAAGCAAAACTGTTCCTCAGTCTAAATGACCAGCAGCTCTGGACCATATGTTTGCTTTACATTACTTTGTAACTTTTTCTACAGTCAAATAACTTACTTTTAAGTTAACAAATAACTTAGTAAATAACTTACTTTTACGTAGAGCTGCTGAAACTCCTCAAGGTTCAGTCTACCACTTGGACAGTCCTTTAGAAATCCTTTGTACCACTGTTTTAGCTCATGTTCATTGAACTCCGTGCTCTTCACCAGATCCTCCATCACCTCAGGGGCCAGCTTACTATTTTGTTTCCCCATTTTGCCTTAAGAAGAAATAAATGAATGCAATTAGCCAAATGTGAACATTTTAAACTGGAATTAGCCACAAAGCTTGAACAATTGTTTTGTATTCACTGCTGCTTTCAGTCAAATGCAACTTCTCAGATTTGCTAGTGAACATGAACCTAAGTTATGCTTGATTATTGGAGGCTGAAAACAGTGAAAAAGGTAACATTCTTCTTTCATTTAGGAATCTTAAGGCCTGGACACAGACTACTAATTTGCCCTTAAATTAAGCAATTTACAGCTTTTTTTTACAGTAAGATGGAAAAAGATTTTTTTTTTCTTTGAATGTAACAAAAAAATTTCACAGATTCAGGGATGTCCACAGAATTCCTCTTTATCTTTGTCTTGAAAATATCTTCTGATATGACAGCTACATTAGCAGCTAGTCCTCACATGTTCAAGGCTGTGGACAGACAGGCTTGTAACACACAGCACTAGGTATTCCACTGAGAGGAAGCAATGCAAGAGTCCACAAACTTGTCTCAAAAAATGATGAAACCAAACTGGAAAAATAAATTTAATTCTTACACATTTCTACATAGACATCTCTACATACAGATATGTATAAACAGATGTATATTTATATATTTCATGCATAATTGATAAACATTAGATGGTTTACATTTCATCACTGTTTACATTTCACCACCATTAACTCTGAAAATATTCACTGCATTTGTTACATACATTTTGTTTACACTTAAAATATTAAATATAAAGCAGAAATACAAAATTTGAGTGTGTTATATGTAAACACAGTAATTTCAGTACTATTCATGTTGGCCCTTTGAGACACTTTCAGGTTCTTTGACATTTAACCAAACTTTAGAGAAAACCTCATCTTTAACTTTTTCCCATTTTGCTGCAGTTTTTTTCATGACAGATGTCTTTCAGTTACTTTTTAATCAGATGACAGACAGCACTTAACTTGTCCTGTAGAGAACTGCAAAGCAATGAATAATTTCTTTCCAGAGCCCAGCTTTGCATTTCCATTTTTATCTCCAGTATAGCATCTGTGTCTAATGACTGCACCACAGTGAATGCATTGATTTCTATCTATATCACCACCCATTTTTGATTTTAATCTATTGCTTTTGGCATCTTCCCCTACTTCAAAGCAGAAGTTTCTTTCTCCTCAGAAGGACATATGTTGTTCTGTTCCAACAAATCAATATATTTATGTAATTTCCTTTATGGGAACGTTCCTTGAGCAGGTGCAATGTTAGTAATTCCTCCTGGTCCCTCTGTGCCAACACATCCTCTGGTGCAATAGTGCCAGCAGCACCAGGTTTGTTCCTAAAAGACCTCATGGCCCCTCTCCCTTTTGGCCATGGTCCTCCCTGGTCTAAACTTACTCCATGATCTAAACTTACTTTGAGGCTCTGCTAAGCTCCTGTTCGCACATTTTGGTAAACTGAGCACAAAAATGTGAGAGTTCCATCTTCCAGTTAATTGCCACAGGTAAAACTGTACATGTAGATGTCCAGAAATCAGCTATTTTGACTAAATGATGGGCTTTCAATTTAGGGTATTTAGAGCAACTGCCCCAGCCTTATCTCTGAAGTCCCCATGTTCTCATGTATGACATTGACTCAATCTGGCATATTCTGAATTTAAATCTCATGGAGACTAAAGTATACTAATACAGTTACTTCTCTAGCTCCAACTCAGATAGCTTTTACAAGAACCACTGACTTTTTAAAATTTATTCTATTCTTTGTGGGGCATGTTTACTTTCTCTTTTTTATTTGCACTCTGTTACCTTTTGCAGTCATAATACGCTTTGCTTAGGACCCAGAAAACCCTTAAAGATACTCAGCAGTTATAATAACTATCCTAGATAGATTCAAAAAGCTTTTTTTTCTCTCTCTCTTAATTTAGCCAGTTGTGCTTTTGTTTGACTCTTTACCTGGATTCATATTCCCATAAGTATTTAACTCAACAATATTTACAGATGAAAAGCATCATCTTCAATGGGCAAAAATCAGACGGTTTTGACTGATCATTTTCTGTTACGGCAGCTTTTTTATCTTTATCCATGTTAGCTTTACAGCCCTTGGAGCTGGCACGACAGAGAGGTGGAACAGAACTGTGAATCTCAGCCACATCTGCCAAATTTGCCTCTGCTGTTTTCAGGGATGTGAACATAATCCATTGTAGAACATCTACAGAGCATGGAGTGGGTCTGCATGTGTGTAAGAACACATGAATAAAGACAGACATACCCACACTATCATCAGAGTCAGAGAAACAAGTCACCAGCTTTTTGCCTCTGTGACCCAGGTCCCTACTTTTGGACAGCTGCTTGTCTGCCACAGGTTGTCCAGTATGTTCCAAACAGCCTTCAGCCTTTTCTGATGTACCTCACCACAGACTATCCTCTAGCAAAGGAAACCACTGCTGACATTTTGATAAACACTCTCAGAAACTATTTTTTCCACAGAACCAAACCAGTATTTGAGAAAGGTATAATTTGTGACTGCTGGGTTCTGTACTCCGATGTGCTGCTCCAGCACAGCATGGTGCATTATCTGCTGGGCTCTGTTTGGGACAGAATGAGCAAACTGGTCACAATGCTTTCTTGGAATTAGAAGCACTCATTCTTTCTTCATGTGTTAAAGCTCTTTTCTTATGGAATTGAATTACAGTCTGCAAGAAAGCTCAAGAGTCTCATATAATTATCAAATATAAACCCAGACTTCTGGCTCTGGGAGATCCGTCTTATTTGGGAATAAAACTCAAATACATAGATTATCTAGTTAACCATATCCTAACATCTTCTAGAGCTTCATTGAATCTCTTATTATTATTGAAAAAGCACAATCACCCATTAGCAATGACTATGCTACTGCCAACACATTTAGTTTTCTAAAATGAAAATTATTTTTAATTAACTTACAATCACAGTTTCCCAAACATACTTTTTCCTTGCGAAAATCTACAAATATGTCTTAGGAAAAGACAGGAGAGAACAGATTGTTGCACAATCACTTAAGATTTCAAGAGGAGGAAAGATCACTCTGCAAGGATTTTTTTTTTGTTTAGTAAATTTTATCATTTTCAACTATAAATTTGCTTCTAAGTGCCATATTTCCAACCATGCCACGTGACAATTCAAGCACTGCTATTCATGCTTGGTTGTGTTTTCCCACAAAAAATCATGAAGGGAAAAAAAAAAGGGCTTCATGTGGGGGAGAGATTCATGATAACCAAGGAAGGAGGTATGTGAGTGCCACATAGCATCGATACAGTGTCAAGTCTGTTCCCAGTGAGACTATTCTGGTAGGAGAATGCTTATTAACACTAGCAAGGGCAACACAACCCAAATTAGAGAGCAAAAAAACCCACTAAAACTCTACTGTTGTGCAACAAGGAGCAAGAGCAATGAAGGTTGAGTTTAAAAACCTATCACTTTTCTTTAACACTTGAAAAGGCCGTCAGCCATCCGGAGAAAATTGCCTTTCAGAAATACTTAGCAGGCTTCTCCACTATTTCACTAAGTAACACCTTAATTGCTGCTTTTACAGGTCCACGGGAAAGTCAGATTTAAAAGATGGAATTATATTAAACAGCCAACCTTCACCTAATGCAGTCCAGGCTGTTCCAGCAGCAGGCAGGGGCAATAAGAGGAAGGATCTGCCTGCTCTTTGCCATGCTGGATCTCAGGAGGCCCACAGCAGACAGCTCCTCCAGCTTTAAGGCCTGCTGTTTGTTTGATATATTTCCTGCAATGCTATCATGTGTCCCACACGTGCTGGTGTTTCAAAAGCTCTCCACTTGATCATCATCCAAACCTCCTGGCCAGTGGCAAGGCTTTTCCCCTAGAATATTTCACAGCAAGTCCTGCACAGGTTTAGCAGGTCTGCCTCTCCCATTTGGCTTGCCAGTAGTAAACTGCCAGTGTGAGCAGTTCTACAGAACAAAATTTAAACTGAACACATAAGAAATAAAAAGTTTAATTTGAACAGCAAAACATCACTTACGGAATCTTGTTTGCTGTTTAATGATTTCAAAAGACCCCCAAACTGTTGCTTACAGAGCTCCAGTTCTTCTTTCCCCTCCTCTCATTCCCCTTCGGCCTCCTTGGCATGTGCTCAGTGTTCAAACAGACCAAGAGCAAACAAGTGGAACTCTGGCTGTTCTGAAGGAAGAGCAAACTGAGTGCTGCCAAAGATCTCCTATTTGTGTTGAAAAAGGACCCAAATTCCATTGAGAAGACACCACCAACAATGTTTAACAATGTCCCTAAAACCCAGCTTTGTGTTGTTTTGCTTACTTTCCTAAGACATAGCTACGTAAACCGATTCTCTTCCCAAGTTCCATCAGGAAAAGTGTTGCCTGCAGTTTGAGGGAGCTGATTCTACCCCTCTGCTCAGCACTGCTGAGACACTTCTCACCATTCCCCAGGTCACTGTGTCCAGTGCTGGGTTCCCTATACCAGACAGACATGAGTCCAGCAAAGGGCCACGAAAGTGATGAGCACTGGTCATACAAAGGAAGTCTGAGAGGGCTCGGGCTGTTTAGCCTGTAGGAGAGAAGGCTCAGGGGGTCTTATCAGTGTGGGTCTAAACACCCAGTGAAGGGAACACAGACAGCAGAGCCAGCCTCCTCTCAGAGGTGCCCAGTGAGACAAGAGGCAATGGGCACAAATTCAAATTCAGGAAATTCTGTCTTGATGTAAGAGAACATTTCTTTACTGAGCAGGTGATCCAACACTGAAACAGGTAGCCCAGAAAGACTGTGGAGTCTCCGTCCTTGAAGCTATTTAAACCCCAACTGTACACAACTCTGAGCAATCATCTACAGTTGACCATGCTTGAGCAGGAACTGGGACTTGAGCATCTTTGGAAGCCCTCTCCAATCTGTCATTCAGTGAAACACAGGGAAATGTGTTTCACACATAAATGGGGCAGTCACACTACCTATTTTTGATATCCACAGTAGCTGCCTAATTTCACTAAATTCCCACATGGGTAGTTGAGAGAAAAAGTGCTCCTCCAAGGCAACATTTGGAGAAGAGGTTCTGATGACTCAAGCCACCTCCCTCCCCTCAGCGATTCCAGGAGTGCACAAAGATTCACCTCATAACCCCGGCCACAAGTACCAAAGTGATTTAGGCTACCCCAACTTATTCCCATGTTCTCTGGTTGCTTTGACACCTGCCCATGTTTACACGCTCACTTTCCCAGTAATTCTGCAGGAGCTGAGGTAGCTGGTAGTCAACCAATACTTCTGCAGCCTTGTGAGGTCTGTGCATTAAATGAATTCACTTGTATGGTGCATGTTTTTCTTGCTCTTCCCTGGCTTTGGGAAGTGGGAATGAGTCGTGTGGACTATGCCAGAAGCAAATGACAACACTCACGTTGCCAGCTCAGCTGTGCTGGCAGGCACTCATTAGGCTGGAAGGAAAACTGTGGTTCATCCCCACCCCTCTGCCCACTCCCAGCCCACAAGCTCCCACAGGAACGTGCTGACTCCTGGGGACAACATGTGAAATCCAGGCATTGAGCAAGCAGCAGTGGTGGGCGTCTTTGCAGCCTTTGACACAATGCAGATCTATAAACGGCACATCAGTGTATAGACTCCAACATACACACATATATAGGGGTAACAAAACCCCAGACAATTAATGCTGGGGAAAGCAGAGACCTATGTCTAGAATCTACAATAGCAGAACAATTTTCACATGATTTTTAAGCAGACTGTTTATCAAATTTCCAGCCTTGTGCTGGTAACTGTAATTCCTAACAACTCCCAGCAATGTTCCTTTCTCTTCAGGCTGTGTCAGATACTGCCTTTTCTCTAGTAATGAAAGATAGATAGAAAGGCTATCAAGCCACACAGATGCCTCATTCCTTCAAATGCCTTTATTATTTCACAGAAGAAGAAATCTGGAGCTGTCTTTCACACACAAAACAAACAATGGCCTGACAGCCAAAGCCCCATGGAAATAAGTATCCAAGGAACTATATGTTTGGAAAATAAGAGGAATTTTGCCACCCCCATGGAGAGAAACTCTTTACTAGGGCCTGTAATGACATGACAAGGGATGCTGGTTTTCAGCTGAAAGAAGGTAGATTTACTCTGGTTATAAGGAAGACGTATTTTACAGTAAGGGTGGCGGGGCACTGGAACAGGTTGTTCAGAAGTTGTGGATGTCCCATCTCTGAAAGTGTTCAAAGCCAGGTTGGACAGGGCTATAGGCAACCTGTTCTAGGGAAGGTTCCTTGCCCACGGCAGGGGAGCTGGAACTAGATGATCTTTAAGTTCCCTTCCATCTCACATTGTTATATAGTTATATTCTTCCTAAGCAATTAGTGAAGCATCAGTTCAACTCTTCACATCAGTTGTTAACAAAATTTCTAAGTCAGCCTGCATGTAACAGGGATGATGCTGAGCCCTGTCCTATCCCTTGCATAGTAGAACCACTGAGGAAAGCCCTTTTTTCTCCCAATACATGCAAAAGATGGAGATATGTTAGAATAGGTTCTGGCACTGTGGCATGATACCAAACTAGAAGATTCTGACATATGTTTATGATTAAATTATTCTATGATTAAACCTTCTGAAAAAGGGGTGAGTCAGCTTAGAGGGACTTTCTCCCTTCACTGTCTCTCCTGTAAGCCAATCCTCCTCAGTGGCCTTTACTTCATGATGTCATGGCATCTGCAGCTTTCCAAAGTCCCACAGGACAAGAACTGCCTCGCTCAGCTCAGTCCCATCTTCCTACTCCTTTCTCAGAACCCCTGGATCCAAACACAAAGCAGCCCCACAAATGCACTTTGCCCACAAGAAAGAAGGGCTGCAATCCACCTCCAGGTGTTTGCTGTCAGGACAGAAAAGGCAGGCCAGGAGCAGCATGCCAGACACTGGCAGAGGTACCAGGGGTGGAAGGTACCCAAAACAGAGATAGCCAAATGGGGCTGGGCAATGCCAAGCACAGTGGCCCTGCTCTTGCTGACCCTGCCAAGTGAGGCTGAGCACTCCACAGTCTTTAGAGGTCCCTGCCAACGGGGACCACAGTCCACAGGTCCACAGTTCTAAGACTCAAGAACTGCAGACATTCTTTCAGTAGTTATAGTGGGAGAAAATTGATTATCAGGTACTGGTAGATATATATACTTTCATATTGTTATATTGCCCATAGTGACCTCAGGACCATGTTGTTCCCTTTACCCAGAAACAAAATTGACCCTGAACTAACAGCTTCCTCCTTCATACAAAACTTAGGGCTCTATTTTAAGTTTCAAACCTACCATGACCAAAAAATAAGAATTAATATGTATGTGTGTATGAGGAATAACTTCTTTATCGTGCAGGTGATCAAGCACTGGAAAAGATTGCCCAGAGGTTGTGGAGTCTCCCTTACTGGAGATATTCCAGAACCATCTGGACACAATCCTGTACCATGTGCTCTGGGACAACCCTGCTTGAGCAGGACCAGATGACACACTGCAGTCCCTTCCAACCTGACCCATTCTGTGATTCTGTGTTTGTGTAACACCACACTGAAATTGGAAAGCAGTCATGATTTACTGCTGATGACATAAACCTCTAACTATGGATGAAAAAAATAGGCTAGGTTCTGATTTATGTGGCACTACAGCACGAACTGGAATAAATCCAGTGATTTCAGATTACTTTACTGGCTTTACCAAATATCAGATTCAGGCCTGTAATCTCTCTCTGTAAAAGAAATGGGGGAAATAGAGAGTAATGGCATTAAGGAATGCAATTACCCAACCAAATTGAATAATAAATGCAGAAAAGAGGTTTAAGCAAAAGAAGAGAGATATATTTTTAAATTTTATTTGAAATGAGATGGATATTCAATTAGATTCGAGCAATAAAAAAAGCATTTGAAAGGGTAAAACTGTACAGGGGGATGCTCTAACATAACAATGACTGATATGTAGGCATGATACCATGCTACTTTCTCTCTAGGTGACTTTGCTTTCTAGGTGACTAGAAAGCTAACATTGAACTTATTTCATTAAAAGTATGTATTTGTTTTCTGTTAATTCTGGAATAAAGCTAAAGGGTGTTCTCTACATTTTCAACATGAAAATCAAGGGCAATTCTAGCCCCACAAGCAGCTCGACTGTTGATGCAGCCCTGTGAGTCACAGTAGGGCTCTATTCAAAGCCTGATGCTGAAGCCAGCAGCTTGGGTAGACACAAACCTGCAGACACATGGTGTGAACGACATGGCAGGGTCTCATTTCTGTCCTCTTTTCTCATTTGGATTGGGAAATTGCTTACAAAAAGCCATAGTTGGCTTTCCTCCTTTACAAGTGGACCTAGATGACAGGACAAAGTGTAACTTGAGTTGTTCAATGAGACACAAGTGCTCAGAAGAGTTTCCAACCTCCACCACTTAGTTTTAGACTTGGAAAAACAGAGACAACATCCTTCTTTTGCTTGTTTTTTCTCTTGGACTCCTTTAGACCACATGGAGGAGTGTCCACATTTCTGGATAAAGCTTAGGCTCTGAATGCTCAGTTGTCTTTAAGAAAATTTTTGCTTTCCCCTTACCTCTGTTATTTGGCTTTGATATGTTATAGCTCAAACTTGTTTGTGCTTTATTTTCTTCCAAGTCCACTTCTTTTCCAATACTTCAATAAAACTTAATGATTTATATGTTCTACTGAATTTACTGATTAATTTCTGATGAGAACAATCAGCTTG
The DNA here is from genome assembly GCA_013400495.1 of Nicator chloris. NCBI lineage: Eukaryota > Metazoa > Chordata > Aves > Passeriformes > Pycnonotidae > Nicator > Nicator chloris. Next base: position 124,248 of record WAAE01011170.1, on the reverse strand, counting down.
TTAATGCTGAGTGTCAGACACGTGAGTACATCTGTTGCCCTAGTTTCATTTTGCTACTGGTCCAGTGTCTATAGACAGGGGTGATCAGTAAGTAACAAGGAGGTGTGATTTCAGGAGGAAGACTGATTTTTCAGCAATGGAATGAGTATTTTCTTCACTGGACTGTTGTCCAGTAAATTTTGTCCTTGTAAATAATAATCTTAAAATGTCTGCAGAACATTTACCTTTCTATAATAATTCATATGATGAACACCACTGCAATCACCTAATTATCCTTAATGCTCCAACATTAGAGCCTTGATTGCTGTGACAAATTTGTTTTGTATCTTATATGAAATATAAGAGTCTTTGATTGCTTTCTCTAAGGTTTTATTCTAGGGTATGGTTTCCAATAGGCTTTCCCTCATGAGATGAGACATTTGTAACCCCCTGGATATTACTGCTTAGAAGTGGCCACTGGAGCAAATTACACAGCAGCATTACACAAAGGTCACTTTCTGAGCCTTGCATTTCAAGAGTGGCTTAAACAATTTTAGATATGTCAGAGATCTATCCAATATTCAGTACTGCACCTTTTCTGGGATAGTTGCTGCAAACAGCTCTTTTTAGGGGGAAGATTGACAGGACATGCCTGAACAATACAGCTTCCCTGAGTGTGTTCCAGTGTTCTGGAACCAGTCTACATTTGTGTAGAGTGTAAACTACTACTTAGTTTTGTTATGCCAAATTGTACCAACATTTCCTCTGCCTGAGATACAGATTTTTTCGTCAATTTGTAGAGACTAATGTCAATTCTAGCACCAATTAAAATGCTACTTTTCTTTGAGGTAAAGATTACTGAAGGTTCACACTTGGGGATAAGGTTTTTTAGACTTCAGCCACTGCCTTGACTTCATCTACATATATGCACAATTTTTTTTCTTAGTTTTCATTTGTTTGTAAATAAAGATTCATTTATTCTGTAACAATGCTATAAAAAAGTAATATAATGCGATAAAAAAGTAACATGTGCTTTCTCTCCACTTAAATTACAAGATGTCTTATTTGCTATCAGTTTGTTTTATTGTTAGTTTGAAATGTCATTTTACTCTTCTGTCTGATATGTCTAAAGCCAAATTCCCTCAGATGATATGCTTACTGAGAAGTGCTTTTACTGTTCACCCTCCACCCTCATCTTAGTTTGAGTTTGAATCCATCAGGTGCCTTTTTAGGACTGCACCTGACTCCTAAGTCATTGATTTTACTTAACAGTACACACTTTAGTCTTCACTTATATCCATATTCCTCATCACAACTCTTAAACAATAACTGCCCTGCCTTCTGCAAAGGTGGATTAATCAAATCTTTGCTGTTTAAAAAGTCAGTTGTCTTTGGTCCCTCTGCAGTCAATGGAGAGAGCCAGAAATTTCAGTGATTCACGCCGTGCAGAGAGAGACGTCTGAAAGAGGCAGGATTAATATATCCATGTGTATTTTAAGATGGAGTGAATCAGCAAGCGTCTCTTTCTCTCTGCCACTTGTAGAGGCAGCCCTGTAAACCTTCTTAGATCTGAAATGGATTTCTAAATGCTTAAAGTGACGCAAGAAAATTCCCACCTTGCTCATTGACAGTGGATAACCTAATGCTGTTCCTGATCTCAGTAGGAAAAACATACATTTGCCAAAGTCGATTGTTACTCTTATGCATCACAACACTTATTCAGGTGTGATTAATGTCATTACAAGTGCAACATGCTGGTGTACCAAATGCAATTCTTCCCACAATGCTATTCCATCAGAGCAGTGGTAAAAGTCTCTTCTGCTCTTTTCCAGGCCCCCACAAACCAAAATAGTTTTAAATAGCTGAACTGCAGAGATCAAATTGTTCAGGACTGTTTCATTATGCCCTTGCAATTTCCTGCTTTTTCCTCAATATAGTTCTTAACCAAGTGAAGCCTGGCCTCTAAGAAAAATCTTTTTTTATTAAGTACAATGTTCTTTTTGCAACAAATTTCATTCTGACCATCTAAATGCTATATTAATTTCTCCAAGTCATCTCTAATATCCAGCTCCCTCTTTACCCAACAGAGCCCCTTTAGCAGCCATATCCAGTGCTGCAGGACCCTGTCTCACTGCTCTGGACTCTCAGGGAGAAGCAGGTATGGTGAGCACTGTGTGGCCCTCCTCCAGTCTCCTGGGAATAACAGCAGCCAAGATCAGTGCTCAGACTGGTTTCTCTGTTCCCAACTCACACAGCAGTGAGAGGGCCTCTTTTGCATCTAGTTCGTGCTCCTGTGTCCTGTGATCACAACTCACAAAGGATGGAGTAAAACTCTGAGCAATGATATCAGCACATGGTCTATAAATAGTGTTGTGATAAATGACATAAATATAAGCTAACACATACAGACACACTTCAAACCTTTGTTTCCATTCCATTTCTGCATGAAAAGGAGCACCCCAGACCCTGCTGTTAGCTGGCTTTTGTGCACCCATGACTGCTGTGCAGGAGCTGATTCTGACCTGTGGGCTAAACACTACATTTCTAAAAACCACATGGCTGTGTTACGGCCAGTGTTTATTTACTAAAAACCTTTCAAAGTCAAAATAAAGTGTTTGTATCATTGTGGCTAGTGATCCATTGGTGCAATGCTCACCCCAAATTCATTATAAATGAACGGTCAGAACTATCCCTTGTGACTGCTTCAGATGGAGTCTGATTAAATGCAGAGGAAATATATTACTGAGAAGATGAATCATAATTCTGCAGAATGAAATCAATGGCTTTACACCTTTGAGTTGGACACTGAGGGTTGATCAAAAATTACTCATACAAACGAGTGACCAGATGAATCACGTACACAGCTTGGACAGGAAAAAGGCACCTGAAATTCGATCAAAAGTAGTCTTGACTACGACAGAAAGCCAGAAGAAAACCTGAAAATGCTTTCCCTAAGGTAGAACTTTCAAATAAAAATTCTTTCTTTGCACTACTATGAAATGCAAGGTTTTTTCATCACTTTTGATATTATGGTTTGGAATAAATGTAAAAATTTCACTTAAGAGTGGTTGGATGCCTCATCTGAAATAAATTTCAGTTCCTTCAATCTAGCTCTAAGCTGGCAGGTTGGTAACAAGAATGAGATGCCCTAGCAAATACCCACTGGTGTGACTTAAGCCACTCCAGTCAACTCAGCTGCTGAGACACAGAGATGTGGATCATCATCCATGTGGATGTCTCAGACACCTTAGGTCCTTTCAGGTGGCTCGAGACACCTCTGCTTAAGCAGATGGATCAGCCAAACAAGATCTTGCCCTCTAGACTTAGACAGCTAACTTAGAATCATAGAATCTTTAGCTTGGAAGAAACATCTAACATCAGTTCCAACTGTGACCCCAGCACCACAGTGTTCAGCACTAAACCATACCCAAGTGACACATCCGTGTGCCTTTAGAACACTTACAGGAATGGTGACACCACTACTTCCCTGGGCAGCCTATTCCAATGTTTGATCACCCTTTGAGCGTAGCAACTTTTCCTCATATCCAATCTGTACTTCTCCTAATGCAGCCTGAGGCTATTTCCTCTCACCCTGTCAATCTGTTATTTGAGCAAAGAGATTGACCCCCTCCACCAACTTGAACCTAACAGTTAAATGCTGCAGTGCCCTGTTTCTATAGCAGAGAAAAGTCACTGCAGAGAAACCTTGCTCACTGAAATTGATTCATCGAGCTTGTATCTAAAAGCTCTCTCTCTGGAGTCTATGAAAAATGCTTGCCATCCCTTAATCCCCCCACTTATGTTATGCAGGTAGCATCTGAAAGCTGGGAGGGAAATAAGGTGTTTCTGATGTCGCTTGATGTCACACTGATGCTGCTGTGCAATGCTGTGTTAGACACCAAGCTGTAAGCCTCCCTGCCCACTCCAGCAAGCACACACCCAACCAGCAAAGAGGGCATGTGCAGCCAGCTGCTGTGTCAGCAGTGCCCAAAGCAGAGCTGCCAACTCACCTGCTCTTTGTGCCTGTGCATAAATCCAACCACAGAACCATGGAATCGTTCAGGTTGGAAAAGATCTTTAGGAACATTGAGTCCAACCATTAACCCTGCACTACTAAGTCCCCTCTGCTATTTCATACAATAATGCACAAGAGGTCCAAATCACAGTTGATCACATTTTTCAACTTTGAATACTATCCTTGATGGATATTGGAGCAAAAAGCTGGGAATGTGTGAAACTGAACTGGTTCCACCAGGACTGAATTTAGAAGTATTCACTGACAATTGTGCTTCCTCCTCTAGGAGATTCCCTTTCCAGAGCTGCCAATCCAATTTCTGTCATAAAGCACAAAACTGATTCAAATTTTAATATGGCTTTAATGCAGACTGAGAACATGATTTCTTCAGTGCAGACTGACTCTATTACACCAGCAAGCCCATCACCAAAAAGCAATAATACATATAATTACTGCCTGGTGCTTCCTCATTAATTAACAAGTTAGCAACACTTTGAAATCAGTCATAGATAATATAGATGAGCCTCACAAACTCTTCTCTTTGGAATAATGTAAGTATTTTAACAGATGACAGAGCTACTAGCAAGGTTATATATTGAGAGGAAAGAAGAATGCACTCTGACATTAATATTGATAGAAACTGCAAAATGAGCAAAAAGGACAAAGCAAAAGGAATGCTGGCTGTCTCAGAGGAGACTCTATGTCCCCAGTACAGGAACCTCATTATTAATTCACGACCTTAATGGCAAGCCCCTGAGCCTTGTGTATGTCCTTTATAACTAAAGACTAATTACAAATACAACCCAGTAAATCTCAATTATGAGCATTTGAAAACTGTTAGCCATTTCTTCTAGTTTTGGCTTCATTTGTACAGTACAATAGTTCTGTGAGACAGCATGGTAAAACATATAACATTCCATGGGTCCCAAATATGAATCACAGCATATGGTCTTTCTGTTAAAAGATGACAAAGGGAGATGGGGAGGGAGAGAGAGAAAGCCTCTCATGCTAAAGGACAGCACAATTTCATCATTTCATACATTAAAAGTAATTGGAACAATTCCTTCCAACTGTTTTTCAATGAGAGCTCTACTGGAATAAATTTTTATAAAAACTGGCTACTGCTGCTGTGCTAATAAAACTGATAAATTGCTCAGCTGAATCCATGTGTGAGCAAACATGCTTTTTTGTTGTTGTTGTGAAATAATAAAAGGTATGCAAAAAGAAAAAACAGAGAGAGATACAATCTAAATTCCAGTAGCATTTACCCTGGCCAAGAACAATAAAATCGATACCAAAGAAAGAGGAGAAGACAGAAGAGACCAATACAACACACCGCACACTTGCAGTACCACATCATCCCTCTTCATCCAACTTCTGTGCCTCATCCTGCAAATGACAACAAGTTTGTTGTGTTTTGGGCTTTTCTAGTTTAAAGACATGCCTACTTTTCAGATCACTTTCTAAAAGGCTTGTTTTTCTAGGACACAGAGTTCAGGAGATTCATTTCTGGTGATGACATAAAAAGGTAGGCAACATTTTTGATTCGGGTATATCAGTGCATGGAGAACTCCTTCAGCAATGCACATGGACAGCTGCCACAAAGGAACACCTTTGGGACACGCCATAGAAATACATTCAGCAAAACAGAAAAAAAAAGCAACGGTGAGGCAGATAAAAATATGCAGGAAAACAAATGAAAGCTATATAAACACTTAAATTGTTACGAAATTCACAAAAACTAGTCTTAATTCCTTCAGTTTAGCAACCACCAGGATAAAGCACTTGATGGAGGTTGCTAAGCACAGACAAGCTGACTCAGAAATCTTTCCAAAGGTCTCAAAATTGCAAATGTAAAATATCAGCCTACAGTTCCATTAAATTGTCTAGGAAAATATAATTTTGTTCTGATTCACTGTCCACGTATGGTAGATAAGGACCCACTGGGGAAAGTATTTTAGAAATACAAGCAAGAAAAAGACATTATTGTAGGTTATGAATCCTGGAAAGCATGACATATAACTCTAATTCTTAAGGGGCAGGATGTTTTTTCCTAACTTAGGGCTGTCTGTTGCTGAATTGTCCATGGGAATAGTTGAGGCCTGTGGAACCGAACTACAAAGGTTCTGGATAAAAAAAGAAAAGTAACCATAGAAAGATATTTTCATTTTCTAGCAGAGCTGCTTTTGCAGAGATAACCTCGAGGCTTTTGCCAAAGCCAATCAAGGATGATCTCTCCAAATTGAGGGGTAATTGTTGGAGGTAACAGGCAAGGACAAGGAGCTTGGACAGCCTTCACATGGCTCTGCCTTTCTCAGCAATTGTTACTCCCAGGTGGCAGGAGACAGCAGTGGGTGAAATATTTTTATTCCCAACCATGATACTAAGCAGGAACTGCACTGGCAGCTACCCTGGACTATTTAAGTCTGTAGAATCTGGAAAGCTAGAAATATCAAATGCTGCCTTCCTTGGCATTACCTCATGATTACTTCACTCATCACTGGAGAATGTGGAGGCACAAGGTTTAATATAAAAAATGGTTGTTGCTCTCTCTAATGATTCCAGAGGCAGGGAATGATATAATCTCTTTGGGGATGATATAATCTCTTCAGTATTTATTATACTTCTGCTATGAAGCACACAAATTGAACTGATTGTAAGAAAGAACAAAAATATCTTGAACGACAAATAGGAAAAAACCTTTCTTTATAATCAAACACCCTCTTCACCACTGAATTGCACCCACAGCTTTTTTAATTGCAAAAATGTCCCATACCTTTAGTATAGGAAAATAACATCTATGGTGGGATTTAAATCAGCTCACTTTAATGCTCTCAAATTTTGATGTCTGTACTAAACTAGTAATTTAGACCAATAGAGAAACAGTGATCTCCAGGTAGAGACTCAGCAAGTTGATCTAAGACACTTCTCCTAGGATGGGATGAGTCATACTTTGGAGGTGCTGTCCTCTCTCCATTGATTCTCCAGACTATCATGTCTAATAATCACTTATTAAATTAGCTTTCCTGAATTTGTCTGATCCCTTTTTGGCCACATTTATATCTTGGTCTCCACAACATCCTGTGGAAATCAGTTTCATAATTTAATTAAATGTTATACAATAATTTCATTGGTGACCCTCTTTCTGGCACTGTGAGGAAGAGTGACTATTTCTTATTCTCCTGTTCCTCATCAGACATGAAATAGCCGGACTCTGTCCAGCCTGTGTCACATTTCTAAACAACTTTACTCCCTTTTTCTAGGCTTTTTTACAAATTTACTAATTCTTTATCATACAAGAGACTATAATTACAGATGGAATGCTCCACATGCTTATAAAATAGAATACATTTTTACTGTCATAGTAGTTCCTAGATGTTTTAGCTGCTATTTGATACGAATTGGTAATTTCAGAGATCTGTCCTCATTGATTTCCATTTCCTCTCCCAGTTTCTACTTGTTATAGTCATCAATGCATTTTGTCCCACAGGCATTGCCTTCCTCTTATTACCAGTAAATCCACCTGACATTTTATATTCCCAATATTCAGTATTTTATAATCATGCTGCAGCAATTTACAGTCAGATTTAAATCCAATTGCTATGAGTAATCTCAAATCATACATAAACCTTCTCACTTCACTAGTCAATTCCACAAGTCATTTATGAATACTTTTCATTTTTTTCTCCCATTCTCCATAAATTGCAAAACTGCGTGATAACTGTTTTTATGTCTACTACCTTTTACCATATTATGGTTACATAAGTACTAGAAATAACTTGGAAAATTTAAGACTAGACAGAAAATGCCTTAAACATACTGTTATTATTAAAGGCTAAAAACTTGAAAAAATATTTCATAGAGTCCTGTATTTACTAGCCTAGGAAGGAGTGTTGCGATCATTTAGGGCAGAAAAAGGATGATTTCACACCCAAATTCCTGGTTCATCTCCAATATTTTTCATTGAACAAGAACACAGTTTTTGGATAGGCACCTGGTCTTGATTCAAAGTTTGAAAGCAACAGATAATCTACAAGGTCTGCAGCTGGATCAGGCCCTGCTTACGTTAAATGCTGTGCTGGTAGAGGTGTTAATTCTCTCTGGGGTGAGCACACAGGAGAAAACTTAAAATAAATTAAAGCTGCAGTTTAGGAATAAGACAAACAGTGGAATAAAATATAATAATAACAAAAAAAAATCCCCAAGTCCCCAGAATCCAGCATCACAAAAACTATCGTGGCACTTTCCAGGAGTTTGGAACACCCACTAAATCAAATCAGAGGACGTAATATAAGAAAGTTCCCTGCCAGAAGGCAGAATTGTTTGAGCTGGTTATACTTGTAGCAGGGTTTGAGGTTTTTTGTTTGTTGGGTTTTTTGTTGTTGTTGTTTTTTTGAGTTTTTGGGTGGTTTTTTTTTTTTTTGTTTTTTTGTTTGTTTGTTTGTTTGTTTTTGTTTTTTGTTTTTTTTTGTTGTTTTGTTGTGGTTTTTGTTTGGTTTTTTGTTTGTTTGTTTGTTTTGTTTTTGGTTTTTTTTTGTTGGGTTTTTTTGGTTTTTTTTTGTTTTTTTCCCTGAACTACTCCCAAAAGATTCAGTAGAAAAAGAATCCCTTACAGAATGGCCTCTGGAAGTGAACAAGGCTCCAAATGATTGGCTTCTGGTAGTGATATTTTTCGACCTCCAAGACAAAAGAGAGTACTATTATTGGAATTATTGGAAAGTATTATGGAAACCTGCTTTTTCATGGTGAAAAACAATACCTTTATCTTTCCTGATCAGAGTAGCCCTGTTACTATGACCAAACAGGAAGGGAAGGGAGCGAGTGTGTGTCAAGAAACAGATTCAAGAAAAGGGATCAAAAATCCTTTTTCCTGCTTATAAAAATCTGTATTATTATTTTTTTGTGGGAAATGTGCATATATTGGAAAGGAAAAATGCAGACTTCAAGGCAAGTGATATAAGGCCAGCTTTACAAAAACAATTAAGTGCTTCTACGGGTGTGGACTACTGGCTAAAGTAGGTGCTGTGGCCTAATTGCATTGATTCATTTCTATTCAAGTAAATCAAGGTGATGTTCAGTACAAATGTATCAAGCATCCCTCCAGCAGGTTGAGTGCTCTTCAGAAATCCCACCAGGTACCTAAATAGCTATGCAAATCTCATCTCAAGTATTTAGTTGCTGCATTCCCTGCTCAAAATGCAACTTCAACTTTGTCACCTTTACTTTCTAAGAATACAACACCAGCATACAAAGCAGGCCAGGCACTGAATTTCAGGAGGCTGTGAATCCATGCCTTGTCTCACGTGGTACTGCTTCATAACATTCTGAAGGTCCCAGTTTCTCACACACTGCCACTGCAAACCTGTGAAAATTCAGGTTGCCATTTGATTCTTCATGAAAATAGCCAGGCCTGTGAATAATCCTGTATTATATCAGTGTTAGTCCTGGGTAACTGTGAGTGCTAAGCTGTGAGTGCACATTAACAGAGCATGGCACAGCACGTGCCTGAGCAGCCTGGGGAAAGGACGGGCTGTAAGTGTTGCTGAGAAACAACACCACGTATAGAGATGTACACACACAATAAATATAGGCTAAGCTGGTTTTATTATGCAGACGTGCTTAGCATTAAGAATGCCTGCACAGCATTACCATGGCTCTGCTGTGAGACAAACACTTAGGTAACAGCAAACCAGTTGTAAATCTCAGGCCCGGGTTGTCCCTCTTCTTCTTCCTTGTCCAATCTTTACCCTGGACTTTGGGCTCCTTGGTTTGCCAAGCCAGTCCCACTGAATTTGTACCAGCTCATCTTGACTTTCTCGCTCTTTCCTTTGCTCCTGCCTTCCTAACTGGTTCTTATCCCCTACCCAATGCCAATTCTCATCAATCCTGTTGTTTTATCTGTACTTTGTCTTCTCCTTCCCTGACTTTTCATCAGCAACAGCAGTGAGAGCAGTGATGTTCATAGCACGCAATATGGATGAACAAGGGGAAAAAAGCAGGTATGCTTGTTTAAGCTACAGTGGAATTCATCTGGGCAACATCTTGTTGACATTTAAACAGCCTTGGCATCTTCAGGCACAAAGATAACACAACCACTCCCAGAGAGGAGTGAGGGATGCATGCCCAGGCTGCCAGCAGGGCTCTAAGCATCATTCAGAGAGGCAGAGGCTGAATGGGAGGCATGGCAGCAGGATGCAGCATGTTTAAATGATGCTGAAAACTCTAAAATATTGGAGAGCATTTTATGTTAAAAAGTAGACTGCAAAGCTAAGTGATTTATGTTGTGTAAAGCCTAAGAAGCCCAAGACAGCCATGAAAGAAAGGCCATGGTTTACAGGTGGGGGGCGTGCAGATGCAGCAGGGAGGACAAGACTGATACAAATGTTTCCCTCACCTGGGCAAACAATCTCCAACTACCTTAAAGCACCATAGACTGGTCAGAGGAGAAAACACTGAAGAGAGGTGAGCTTTCTCAGTAGAGGCTTAAACTGGTTTTGTTTGTTTTTCCCACAACAAATGCAGAAATGAACCTGACTGCTGCTCATGCCAGTCCGCCTCTGATCAAATGATATAATGAAAATGGAAAAGGCAATGAATGAGGCCAGAGATGTCACTATCATTTGTACTTTCTCTTTTAACAACTAACTATACTTCTCAAAAAAACCACAAAAACCACTTATCAGAACATCTAGGAAAAACCTTTTTTTAGGGGCATTCAATTTACTCCTCTGCTCTGCTTGCCATGTAGGTCTGTTTCAAAAAAAAAAAAATCTTTAATCTGACATGCATGGGAAAGCCCTGAGGAGCTACAATCTCCAGAATATCAAAATAATTACCATACTGAAGTTTCCATCAAATTAGTGCCGGCCTCCAAACAAAGCCATTTGACAGTTGGCTTATTCTTCACTGATGTCATGCTCCCACCCTATTTCACCCGATCTGTGCTCCAAACTTTCTTAGAAACCTTTTTTCCTCTTAACTTGAAAAGAGTCACATTGATTTATGACTCCAAGAAGCTGGCCAGAATCCAGAAAACCACCCAACAGCCAGCCTTTAACTTAATCTGTTCCATCATGAAAATGAACTAGTGGGTTTTTTTAAACATTATTAATGATTACAGTCAATAACAAAAATGCCACAATTTTTAAAACTTTCATATGAGCAGGAACAGCAGAAAACTGAGCAACTGTACTATTAATGACAAACCATTTGAAATAACTGCAAAGAAAAACAAGAGAGAACTCTTCTCTAACACAGCATCCATAAATCACACACAGAATAATAACAGGGAAGTTATTATAGTCAGTAGCAGGGAACTTGATTAATCCAGGTTATTTCTACCTGGGTGGTAGCCATTAGAAGTTGGATATCTAATCTAAACTAGTCATCAAGGCTCCAGTGTGCAATGGAGAGAAACAGGCACCCAACTCAGCAAGAAGCAATTCATTCCATGCTCGAAGTATATATAAAAGGTGACTGGGATTAATTGCTCTCTGGAAACGGCTACTCTTGTTTGACTAACAAAAAAGTCTACACAATTAGTTTAGACTAGACATTTAACTCCTAGACAGCTAGAAAGGCATGAAAAAAATATTCTACCCCAGAGCTCAGGCTGAGATGACTCTCCTGGTTTGGGGACAACACTGCAAAGCCTTCAGCCAAACTGTGCTTCACACCTTGTGACCCAAACCTCGGCACTGCCTGCCTGGTGAAGCCCAGTAAAGGCAGTGGACCTTTGCTGAATTTGTGAGACAAAATACCAGGTCAATATTACAGCAGCCCTGCACAGACTCTCCCCCAGAAACTCTTTCTGCCAACACAGCCTGTTACCAATCAGCCTCAAACGGCAGATTTACTCAAAAAATCATACAGATTAATGTTCTCTGATTTCTCTGAACCATGTCATATATTCATTCAGATAATAAGCTTCTCTTAGATGAAAAATGGGGGACTACATTAACTCAATGATTTTTAAAGGTGTTTTTTACAGGTTAATACCATTGCTTACACTTCCATGGGGAATGACTTAGTATCAGCTCGTTCCAGTCCTGGGTAATTAATCTACAGGAAAGAGTATAACCATTTCTACAGTATTGTATTTCTATAATTCTATAAAATAATTTTTTACCAATGCATCAGTAAAAGTTAACTTTAGAAAAGAGCATCTACCTGGTGCTACATAAAGAATGAGTTGTGACATCCTCACTGCATCTACAATGCTTAGTTTGGAGCACCAAGAGATAGCTAAGTATACTGAAAGTCCTACTCCTCCAAACAGCACAGGTCATTTTGACATTTTTAAAGAGGACTAACTGCATCTGAGCACAGTGTAAATTAACTAAATGTGTTGAAGCACCTCCAGTCACAGCCAAGGGTCCCAGATCAGACACCATGTAACTCTACTTCCAGGTCTCGTGACATGTTTCTCAAGATTCTTGTTTTTCTTAAAGAATTGTCCTCTGAATATAGAGCTGGCATGCAATCATCGCTAACTTCAGCCTTACTTAAGCTTCTTTGATTTGCTTTCAACCATGACATATACTCACTTTGTCCTTGCTTTTGTTCTCTAAAGCAGTTTATAAAACTCGAAAAAAAAAGGAGTGCTTTGTATCATATGGAAAATAACTGTGCTGTAAGGAACAATACCAAGGCTGAAAAGCCTAAAATTAGACCTGTAAGCTTTGCTTTCATTGGCAGCGATGTGTGAACATTCATACTGTCCCAATCCCACATTCTACCTCTTTTTTCTTGCTAAACACACTACTTTTTGAAAAACACTGAAATTTAAAATTAGCAAACCTGTCTGATTCAAGGGTGTACTGACCTTGGTGATGGGCTATTTTGATTACCTTTAGGCCTTAATAGTGAATTACAAGATCAGCTGTTTTCAAAAGACGCAGAGAAAAAGCATTTGCAGAACAAAAAGCTGAACATCTCTGAAATGGTGCCTGGAATAATACTGCAATTTCTAGCTTGCATTTTTTTTTCCTCCTAAGAAAACTCAAAAGCAAATCTAATAGCTGTATTTTTGCTGAAAGCAAGCTAGTGAGGAGATATGCACTGTATAAAGTTCCTGGTGCTGGGCAACGTGGGACTAACAGGGATAATTTAGTCGTAACAGGTTAGCATCTATGATATACCCATTCCCTTCTCAGCTATGCTCATTCAGTTCCTACTGCAGTCAACAGGGGAGACAAATAAGAGCAAAATGTATTCAAAAGGTCAAACTTCATGGATTTTCAAGAAAGCCACAGAGAGGCTAAAGTGAAACCAATGCTTGCTACTGCCTTAAGTATAATTCAAGCAGTTGCTAGTGTAGTGTTTATTTTGAGTGTCTCCTTGCGGAATTTCAGGATAAAATATGAGATTGGCAGTGAGCCTGAAGGGGGTGTAGTCAGAGCAGTCCAATTTCAACAGACTATCAAGATGAACTGTGGGGAGTTATTTTACAGGTTTATGGCTATAGCTCACTCTGAAGCACAGTGTTATTAATATTTGTAGAGCACTATGATATAAATAGCAACACTACATCCACCACCTAGAGACCTGTGGTATGCTCTGACAGAGCACTTTTTACATAACCAATTACCATTAAATGTGCCCCAAATGCTATACTTGAGATAGGATATGAAGTAGAGATGTAATGCAACAGTTATTTATGCAACAAAAATGCTGATGTGGATCTCTAATGCAGCACTAACATTGGAAGCCTTAGGCACTAACTCTGGGGTGATTTTCTGTCAGAAACCAGAATTAATTCTAACACCATTACAGCACAAGGAGCCAAACACTTTCTTGGAGTTAGGACCAGTGGAAGCCTCGATAAAGCTGGTCCTGAACTGTATTCAGTGTTTCCCACTGGAAAATCTGTGGCCATAAAAAGTAATGTTTTCAAAGTAAGACAAAGAGCAGCTGGAGAATACTATTTATTTCATCACACTGATCTTGTCACTATTTCCTAATGTTTCCTGCACCCTGGAAACAGTGTATGCTGTCCGTCAAGCTTTGCTTACTAGCAGTAGCAAGCTCCACAGGGCACACAGTGGCATTTCAGACAAAGCTGAGCTTTTGGAAAAAGAACGGAGGCTGATTGTGCCACTGAGACAAAATGGAGATGTTAACCACCAATTAACCACCAATTGCCTCAGGAGCAGCAAGGAAACCTGAGAAAGGTAAACACACCTTTCTCAGGATCAGGGAGTTTTGTCCTAGCTTCAACCTCAGGATGAGGTCATTACTTCCTGGGACAGCCCTTCTTTTGTGCCTAATAAAGCCAGGTAATTGCATCCTGGATTTTGTGGGTAGGAACATGATGAGCAGCAAGACCATTTATGGAGCTGTGGCTTCAGTCTCAGGCTTAGCTTTCTATTCTTACATATGGAGAACTAAAATTACTGCCTTGGTAACTGGCATTTTTCAAGTTTCTGTAATTCCTTCAAACACTTCTAATGATTTAATCATTATGAACGTGCCTATACTTGAACAATAGTTCAAATTAAAATTGGTAGTGGATATGAACTACACAAGGCATTCCTGAGAAATTAAACGTGACAACATTCTCATTCCTTCCTTATTTTTCAGAAAAGCATCTTGTTAATACAGTTGCGTTTCCAATAAAGAATAATTCCTTAGACTAAGAGTACTTCTACATGGAACTATTTTGAAATAGTATTTACCAAAGAACATCAGGAACAGGAGAACTTCTCTTTGCTATTCATTTTACTACAAAAATGTGGGCTCTCATTTTTCATAGAACCATGTAATTTGCCTTGGAAGGGACCTTAAAGATCAAGTTCCAACATCCCTGCAATGGCCAGGGACACCCTTCACTAGACCAGGTTGCCCAAAGCCCATCCAGACTGGCCTTGAACATGTCCTGGGGTGTGGCACCTACAACTTCTCTGGGCAACTTAATACGTTGCCTCACCACGCTCATAGTGAAAAATTTCTTGCTAATATCTAATCTAAACCTGCCCTCTTTTAGTTTAAAGCCATTACCCCTTGTCCTATCACCCCACTCCCTTGTAAAATCTCCTTCTGCAGCTTTACCCCTTTTTGTACTGGAAGGCTGCTCTAAGGCCTCCCTTAGAGAAGGTATAAGATACATGGACCTAGATTCTAACAGTAATAAATTTCATATTATTTATTAATTCTTATAATGGATTATCAGTAGTAGGATTCCTTACTGTGAGGCTGCACTGTGAAGCACTGAAACAGGTTGCTCAGAGAAGTTGTGGATGTCCAATTCCCAGAAGAGTTCAAGACCAGGCTGCATGGAGCTTTGAGCAACCTGGTCTAGTGGAAAGATCTGTTCCACTCCAAACCATTCTGCACTGGAAGGAGAATTACCACATAAAAATAATCAAAAGAGTTCAAGATTCTGCAGTGAGCTATAGAATCCTTTTCTAAATATTTAAATTAAATTAAATTAAATCTACTTTAAAAGAATTCCCACAGATCCCTAAATCCCCACACAAGCTATGCACACTGGTGCTGAATAATTTATAAATTTATATACTCCATACTATACTATATGGAGGTTCTGCACAAATGTTAGAGGTAGATTTGCAAATTCCTTCACGAATAGTGTAGGTAAATGTACATGAGCAGAGGTAATGGCACAATATCCTGAGTGTGTGTGTGACCCAGACAAGCACGGAACTTTTTCTCCAAGGTTCACACAGACCTTGGGAAAATGCAAGGGTAAACTTGTGACCTGGGCATAACTGATGTGGGATGTTTACATCTTAGGGAAAAATGGGTCGTCATTCAAGCTGTCTGTGCAGTCCTCAGGTTTGCATTCTCTCAGAGGATCCTCATGGCAGGTGCCAGCTGTCAGTAAATGGTGGGTGCTGAGGTGAGTTGCACTGGATTTCAGAACTGCCCCAGCTCTCCCCAAGGCAGACACCTGATGCTGGCTGGCTATGCCCACACCAGATGCAGAAACAGGACCTTGGCAGCATCCTCTGTTCTTCACTCCACACCACCTACTTCCCAGCCAAGAAAACACGTATTCCAGTTGAAAGCAGTCTAGACATAAAGTAATATATGCAATACAGATGCACAGGAGATTACACCTGACACAAAACTCGACGAAATAAAAAATGAGATATAACTGATAAACTTAGAAGAAAAAATTAAGTCAGGTTGAGTATGCTAGTGATTATTCTTACCATAATCTTTTTGAAAAGCTACTTCATCTGGTCCCCGTAAGAAAGGCTGCTTGCTGCTTCCCACCAGACATATTCTGCTTTTCCACTACTTGCAGCTTGTTTTGATTTTGTTTGAGTGGAAGATAGATATGGAAAATCCTTGCAAGAATGCCAGAGTGCAGGGAGCAACCTTGCCTACTAATCGATGCAAGCTGCCTGGGAAGAGAGGCAGGATGGTAATTTCCTCCCTGCTTGTTCATCTACTCCCCTGGGAACAAGTTATACTGCAGTGACACATTAGGGCATGTGCTGTCAAAGTTCTTCTGGCAGAAAAGGTAAGTGAAGTATCAAGTGACTGAGCCCTTTCAGCTAGCCATGGGATGCAGGGCTGTTCCAGCCAAAGCTAAGTCCCACTACAGCTGAAGCATGCATTTAAATTTTTCATTTAGAGTGATAAAAAGTCCCATTGAATAGTCTGCTACAGGAGCAGAGTACAACTGGCAAGTTTGTTTGTTAAAGAACAATCAGACTTTGCAGTTCTCCTTTTAGAATACATACCTAAGATGGAAAGTTTGCTGTATTAGCTCCTGAGGGCTGAAAAAAAAAATTGTATAACCAACTTCTATACATGGCAAAGTTTCTTCTTTTGTCTTCCATAATGTGGACTTGGACAGCACTTAACAAGAACTTGATGGAGCCTGAAGGAGTTGATTTGGCTTATATTCAGCATGACTGGTGCTCAAATGACTCCATTTTTAAAATATTTTGCCATAATAATAAATGGGAAGTAATGATCACCTACAGCTGGCCAAAGAAGTAAGGGATTTTTCAAAGGAAAAACAGGAAGCATGCAATTTATGGACCATTCCACATAAAATACATAGTTTTCATTTTCTTCTGCTCTAGTGCTTTTAAAAACACTATTTTTACCAGGTCTTGATCTTTACATTGTCACACCCACGCCCCTCTGAAACAAGCAAGAGCAGGTAAGAGCCACTCCTGCCAAGGCTTACTGCAGTGACAAATCTCAGGCACAATCTGTGGATTAGGAGAATGCAACTGGTTATGCCTGTTCTCTGCATTGTATTGAGAAATCCTCACATTTCTGTTTATTCACAGTCAAATTGAGTTCCAGGTAATGGTAATGTCCAAGGGGAAAAGCTACAAAGCTTGTCTAAAATGGAACTTGTCTCTACATTAAGGGAGTGCTTTACGATTTAGCTGTATGGTACAAAGCACAGGGGTCAATCTCAGGCTTCTTTCTAAAGGATAACTTCAAATGCAAATGAGAAACTGGTCTGACCTTATTTTTCCATAGTACTTTGACAACCGTGGATGCATGTGTAATGAGCATGTTATGTATTTTTTTTATGCAAAAGCCTAAAAAGGAAAAATTTGTCAAGGACTCTGGCTAAACTAATAGTTAAAACTGACATAAGAATTGTATGTAAATGCAATATAATGGTGTAATTAATCCAGTGTAATTAAAACCCAGAGAAAACAGAGAGGTGCACCTCCTCGCTATGTACTTGAAGAGCCCAGTCCATGCTCTGCAGTTCACTCCTCATCAGATTTAGTCCAGTGGATCATCATTATCACAACACCACCCATCAGATCTCACCAGCAAAAGCACAGGAAACTGGGAGATACATAAATACCTGCTTATTTCCACTTCACAGACATTCCAAAATAAGACTGCTGCTGATACTAATTATTTAAATGTCAGGTATAAAATATGTATAATTTTTATTACTTGTTCCTTACTATTACTATTTAATAATTTTGTTAAATACTTAGTTCATCGACTACACACAAGCAGTTGTTCCTGTAACAATTTATAAAGTTAGTCAATATTACTAAACTGAAATGTTTAGCTTCCTACCAGATACCTCAGAGAGCCAGGAGGAAAGACAAGCCTCAGGAACAGGTCCCAGGCAGACAACGATCGCAGCTCTGTATTGCTCCCACTGCACCATGGGATGATTACACACCGATTTCCATCTGACACAATCCAGTTCTGCTGCCAAGAAGGGTTATACTCTCCACAGAATCATATTCACTTTCGGAAAGAACTCCTTGCCTAATGTCTTGGGTATATCTCAGGATTTGTGTGGCCATGTGCAAGGTAGATAAGAAAAAAATGGTCATGCCTCTTTACCCAGAAAAGGAAACAAAGGGTCATTGGGGTGAGGTAAACCACAAAAAATAGGCAAGGGTAACAGGAAAGTGAGGCAACAGGGAAAACTTCCCTTTCTAGCAGATGTGACCATAGAACCTTGCCAGGAAAGGCTGGGCTGGGCTGGGCTGGGCTGGGCTGGGCTGGGCTGGGCTGGGCTGGGCTGGAGGAAGAGCTCAGCTCAAGCTGGTGCCATGTTCACCCTCCTGCTTCCAGGAGCATAGATCACCTGGTGCTGGGGCCATCAGACATTGCCCAGACAGACAGGGGCACACCAGTGTCACACCAGAAGTCCAATGGGACACTGCTTTCATCCAAAATTCTAGTCCTGCATCTTCATTCTTTTAAAACCCTGGATGTGGTCACCCCCCCAGCAAATCTTGTACTCCTTCTCTCTCACAGAAGACAATCATCAATAATGGGAATGATACCAGAACTGTGTGAACAACTCTTTTGAGGCAGAGATTGGCCTTTACTGATGTATGGCACTGAAATACTTAGAGGTGAAAAATTTATACAAGTCGCCAAAAGTTTTCCCACCTTGACTTGTAACAACTAGAAAATGTTTGAGGTTTTGTACAGCCTCTTTAAATTTATCAGTGCTAACTGAGCTCCTCCCATGACAGGAACTTCAGTTATAGCACTGTGGTCAAGCACATGCATAAAACAGGGTCTACAGTTCTCTGAGAATAAGGGTTTGGGATTCCGTCCTCTGCTTTGCCATCAATTCTCTAAGAGCTCTTGGACAAGGTATGTTTCTGCCTTCTGCATCATCATCACGTAATACTAATGAAACAAAATCATGTTAAATCCTATAAATTTGCCAATATTGTAGTGGCTGGGCTGGGCTGGGCTCTGACATCAGCAGTGAAAAATTACATGGTACGTAAATACAAATGCAAAACAATGAGCAACTTGTCACATAAATTCTTCAAAATCAGCTCTCCAAACAGGTTTTTACTTCAGAAAAGCAGAATTTTTAAGAGCAGCTGTTCAGTCATAAGATAAATGAATCATATGATGAGAGAACATATAAAGTCTTATGCAAATACTTCACATTTTGTTTTTCAATCCTTCTCCCCACTTAGTTTCACGTCCCAAATGCCTTTGGATGAGCAAATTCCCCTGCACCCACACAGAGTTCACAGCCAGAGAGAGCCTGCAGTGGGGGTGTTTCGCTGGTCATTTTTAGGACTTGTGACTTAAAACCATCTCAATTCTCCTTCCTTTTCTCCAACAGTTCCATCTATCACCCATCTGACACACAGTATAAGAAGAGCTATCAGAGCTCAGGTAGTCACTGGCAGTTCAGTAGGGGCTTCCTCTGAGCACCTAACTCAGATGCTTCTGCCCCAGTCAGTTCCGATACCGTTTGTCTGTCATTACATCAGAAGAAGCAGTTCAGAGAAAAGTGGCAAGAATCAGATGGATTTATCATTAAATTCAATGTTTCCTGCAAATTCCAATTTTCCCTGTGAAGTTTTCTCACAACACCTAAAAAACCCACAAAAAGTGGTGCATCTGTTAGTACTTTTCATATTAATCACCCTTTTTGTGAGAGACTCCACTCTTCAGTGTTTCCTAGATGTTGACACCTTTGCCTTCCGCTATCTTCAAATGTTATCCTACTCCTTTTCCTCACTCCCTCCTTCGTTTTTGATTCATTTAAAATGAATCTCCCTAGCACTGAAATCCTCACAGATCTGATCCTGCCTACATCTCTGACATGATTCATGATCACACCTTCTCCTTTTCCCCAAGTCTCATCTTTAGGCTAAGAGTTTGCAGAACACTTACACCTACATTTCTAGTCAACTCAGTGTGTTCAAAGCAACAGATTTCCCCATGTGTTTAAAACTAGTCACTCACAGAGGTGTTTTGGTGGTTCAGCATGTACTCTGCACTATTCAAATCCATTCCTGGTTCCATTTTTTCCAGTAGGGATTAGACAGACCAGCTCAGAGAATGAGTCCTTACGTTTGTATGGCCTTGGACTTTGGTCCAGTTACTTCAGGAAGGGATTAATCCAGAAATCTCCATTTCACATTGAACTCTATGGTAATTTTTAATAATGACCATCAAGCCATCTTTCCATGTGTTCCTAAAGATTTCCTGATGTCAGTATTTGTCAGTGCTGTGTCTTGGTTTAGGGCAAAGTCATCCCAAGACATTCTGTTAATGTCACTGCCCACTGATAGCACGTTTCTATTCACTGTACAACCACATCTAACTCACTTTTACTGTAATTTGAATTTTTCAACCGTGGCAAAGTAGCACAGCACAGTTGTCAGCCGGTGGCTTTGCTTTTGTAACTTGTGTGAATTTGCTACTGTTTTTTTTTTTTCCTCTCAGACTCAATGTTTATGCAAGAGTACCTCATTAGTAAAGTGCCCAGAGTGATACCACTAACTTTGTTCATTCAGAACAAACCAAAAATGCCAATTTCTGCGAACTTCTTTAAGGTACTTTCAAAGGAAAACAGAAGTACAAGACTGAAATGGCTGCAAGCTGCTGTGTAGGTCTTTGCAGAATTGAGAATCTCGTAAGTTAGAGTGACAAAATGCAGCTGGAAAAATAAGGGAATGTGTTAGTTGTCTCACACAGCTTCAGAAGTTGAAGACCTTCTGAATATATCAATACTGTCAACAGTAAATGGTTGGGTTTACTGGGCAATACAAGAATGACAATCTCCAGCTATCTCTGTTACATATAACACCAGAACAACCTTGAACATTTCATGAACTCTTTCTTTTATCTGGAGATGAGCTGACATTGATATACTGTTATTGGTCTTCAACTAATACACTCCCGTTGGCAACAGGGAGATGCTAGCAGCTGAAATGAGTCACATACTGCAAGACCTTGCAATTTATATGGAAAGAAAGTGCAATTTAAAAAATGTCTCTGTCTTCTCCTCAGCCAACTGTGCAATGCAAGACACCCACTAAAACTCAAGTCACAGTCAGACAGTTGTTTTTCATATATTTGAAGCACATGGAGTTGCACTGATTTTTTTTTTAATTGACTAGCTTTAATTCACCAACATAAAGACAGCAACACAAAGTAATGATAGGACCATTTGATACTGAAATAAAAATTACTCCTGTATTTTATATATACCATGGATTTCTCAAGCAACAATTCATAACCTTGTTACACAGTTTCCATTTATTTATAGTTGCACATAAAGAAAAAAATCTACAGTTGGTTACAAAGATTTGAAGAAAGTAATAATTAAAATAATGTATCTCACAAACAACAGAAGTGACTAGCCAACAGTTCTCTAGCTCATTCTCATCTAAAGAAAGCAAACTGCTTTGTAACTGAAGGAGATGCCCTGATAGATTTTGTTAAGCAAATTGACAACACAGACATTATGGCATTAGATGACAGATACATACAATAGAACGATTTATAGCACTGTGTAGCAATAAAAACCACAGGGAATGTTATGCTAAATTATTGTAACGTTTTCAATCTCCTATACTTAATCTTCCTACCCCAAAATTCCACATCCCAGGGAAAAAAAAGAACTACACAGGTTGTGTTTCCACTCTGTGGATTTACAAGAACATCTTGGGTCTTGCACTATGATACAGAGTTAAGGCACAGAAGAGAGCGATTCAACAGGAAAAGCAGACAGACACACAGAAAGAACACAGCTGTACTCAACATCTGTTTACATTGTACTGTGACTTCTTACAGACTTCTCTTTGAAAACACCAGATACCCTGTACACATCTAGAGATATCTAGATACAAACCCAGCTGTTTAGGACATATTCTATGGTGTACCTACACTACAGCCCAAGAACTAGAGAACAGTGTGTGCCTCAGCCAGCTTTCCACGGGCTTTGCCACTGTGAACAGCTCCATGGGGGGAAGCAGAACATGTATGAATGTATTCCAATTAGCTCTGCAGGAGGCAAACCCAGTCGCTACTGCCAGGCATGGATTGGCTCAAAGTCACTTCATTAAATCCCCGTACATGCACCCATCTTTCTGCACAGGCTGTAGGTACAGTATGTATCTTGAACGTTGTTAGAATTTTACATAAAAGTATTTACCCTTATAGCACTGTACATAAAGCCGCACTTTCTAGAACATATGCAAAGGCCAGATTGTTGTTTTATAAAGCTCACAGCTTAAAAAACAAACACAAAACCACAGCTAAAATGCCAGATGAAGGAGGCATCCGCCATGGTTAAACACGCACAGCCAGTATTGTCAGGGAGAGGGAGGCTCTTGGGCAACAGGAGACCTTTGGAGCAGAATCAAAGACAGGAAGCAGAGCCAGAGAGGGAGGAAAAAAAGGGATCAGTAAAAGCTAAGGATGAGATAAGACACGAGGCAGTTAGTACCTGTTGACACTTCAGGATTACATTCTCATATAACAGAGTGGGAAGCCTGATTGAGCAATGTTCACCTCTAAAACCATGTAGAAAGAAGTGTTACTTACTGATCTGTGTTCCAGTAGCACCTCTTTGTGGCAGACACTTGAGGAAAATGTAAAAAAATCACAACCCCTTCCAATCATCCTATTTTCCCAAACAGGAATTAAAATGAATAAACAATAGCCATTGAACTTATCAGCTAAGGACTCACCCAGAGTGGGGGACAACTCTTGCAAACAAAAGCTATTTATTAAGAATGAGCAAGGCTACTTTGTGGTCTTCTTACCATACCTGAGGAGGAAAATGGAGTCTTAGAAACTACTTCTGTTAAGCACTTTGGCATTTCAATAATAGTGGTGTATTGTTAGGATTTCACTGACAGGAGGAGGCAAGAATATTTATGCATATGGAAAAAACAGTTTGGGATTATTTGACTCTCTTTATTTAAGGATGCATGATATAAAGTTTTAACAAGGTAAACAGGTTACATACTGATTTCGTACTATTCTTCTGAATTTTCTGCATGATGGCAGGGACCAGATCCCAAGTCAACTGGAGCTCTTTGTTGAGCATTGTTCAACCTTACAATGTGGTTGACATGACATATCCAAGTCGGATTAAAAAAAACAAACCAAAAAAACCAAACAAACAAAAAGACTCCAACAAAACAACAACAAAATCCCCCCCCCCCCCAAAAAAAAAACAGGAAAAAAACAAAACAAAAACAACACCAGATCAAACTTTGTTAGACGTTTGAAGACATTTGAAGATGCAGTCCTTTTGTATAAATCAGTCTGGTTTGCAAAAATCATCAGATGTTTCATGCATCAAACTAAAACTACTTTTCAGGCTATCAATCTTCCAACCTGAAAGTCTTTTATGCCATTCAAAACATGAATTTCAAGAACATTTGCAAATGTTGGTACTCATTTGTATGGTTTTAAAAAATGTATATTTAAAAGGAAAAATGACTGCATAAAAATAGTATATATTCTGGTGTAATGAAAGAACATTTACTGTAATGAAATTGACTGGCTATGTGCTAGATGTTAACAATATCTGCACAGCTAACTTTTTGCAGCAGTTTATTTTCAGTGCTAAAAGCTTTTTTAAATGTCCACTTTCACTAACTTTAGAAAATCTTAATTTTTTCTTCTACATATACTAACTTCTGCTAAAAAACAAAAGTATTTTAATGCTAACTACTAACTAATATCTCAGATTTCATTCTCTAGGAGTCTTCAGTTACTTCGTAATTCTAAATATAGCAGATAAGAGTACAGAGAAATATGCTGTATTCTAAGAGCTTTTATAAACAACAGTTTCTAATTTTAGACTATTCCATTCTGAATAAAGTCTAATTAAACCACATATATTCTGAGATGCAGTCCGCAAAAAGGAGAATATTCACATCTCCTCACTGCTATTTGATTCCATCTTACAGTAAATGACTTAATATCTACTTTTGAGTAAAAATGCTTTCTATGAAGTGGAACAATATTCTTTCATTTTTTTTAAAAAATTCAGTAACATTTTGTGAAATTATTTTTAGATACTAAAATATTATAGGTACTCTATACACACCAGGCTCAACAGCTGATCTATTTAAGATTTTCTTTTTCAACTACTTTGGGGATTGATTGTTCAAGAACTCGTAATTAAGTTCAAAATCAACACATTTTAATACTGAGAATAATTAATTGCTAAAAAAAGCTTGGAGAGAACAGAGATACATTTTCCATTCTCCTTGGTCTTTAAATCAAGACTGATTTTTTTCCCTCCCCCAAGTTTGTATGCAAAAGGAGAGTAAAGGCATCACTGAGTCAAATGCTACGGCCTTTGCTAGACATGGTTAAAATGTTCATTAATCTCCCTTGTAGATTTAAACATTTATGAACCTAAGATCTTTCATCTCTAACATACAGCTTTCTATTTAGCTAGAAGTTAAAACTAATAAAAGTAATTTTCATCAAAAGTTTTAGAGCCTTATATTTATTAGTCTAAAAACTCTGTAAATTACTGTCACAACTTGTTTTCTTTTTGAGTATACATTTTGGCTTGTATAAAGTTTGAGCAACCAAAGTAATCCCATTGGTAGACACTATATTGGTTGATTCAATTAATTAGGAGTTAAAACTATACTATTTTTTATGCCTAACTACTCTATGAAAATACCTTGACAGGACCAAAAAAAATAATTTCAACACTACTTGTAAGTCTTATCATTACAGATCTCAGTTTTTAGATATTTGCATAAACGCACTTTGAGAAAGTCTAAGTTCGTGAACAAGAAATAAGTAAAATTATTTTTTTCTGATATTTAATAGTGCTGCATAAAAACAATGCTGCTTCTCTGAGATCATCAATTATTTAAAATTAAATCTGCTTTAAGCCAAAAATTAAAGGTCATTTTAACAAAAAAGTTTAGTATCTTTAGTATCTCATATTTTATTAGTGTAAAAGCTATATGAATTGCCATTACATCTTTTTTCCTGTACATAAATTCAGACTTTTTAAAATACAGATTGTGTAGACAATCTTCCTCAAATGGCTTTGTGATGATAAAGTCATTTTAAAATTCTTTACTTTCCCATTTAGAAATTATTTTACTATAATTCTCTTAAAAGACCCACTCGGTAATCTCAAATTATCACTTCTCATTACTTCAAGGCTTGTAGGTTGTTGACAAACTTGAGAATGTAGAAACTTCTTATTTTTCAAAACAGTGAAACTGAGAAAGTTATAATACACTCCACTAATTTTTGCAGTCTGGATTATAAATATGACTTCATGGGGTTTATTTCAGGGAGAAAATCTTCAATAATATCTATAATGTGTATTCCTTTGTCCTTGGTATCATAATTTTAGAACACATCATGCTTCGTTCCGAAAAAGATTCAGTTGTCCTTTCACTCCCAAGGAGCACAATTTATTTGAATTAGCTGTGGTTTTACAAGTTATTTTACTGAACACATTCCTTACTTTCCTCAGTGGAATAATCACAAAGAAAAACAGCTTGATACTTTTATAAACAAATCAGTGAATTTGACTATCAAGTTGCTTTTATCTTTTCCTCCTTCAATTGTCTCCTTGAAACTACTTACTTTTTCCAACTTTCATCTATGAGACCATCTCTAATAATATGCCTTCATTTCCTACATGTGTATCCTTTCAGTCACATTCACATCCAAATGTGGAAAAGCTCTTGAAAGCAGAGACCCTGTGGATAACATCCACATAGTTAAAAAAAGAAAAAAAAAACATATATATTCTTAGCACTTTATAACTTAAAAAGCAATAAAAATTTGTAGCACTACTCCGAGATTTTGTGTTCCATGAAAAAACATCCTTTTTATCATCTGTTCAATTTTCTTTGCAAAGGTTTATAGCTATTACTCTCAGACCAATAGCATAAAATTCAAAAGGTAAGATTCTCTCTCTACGAATAAAGACAAGTAGTTGGAGCTGAGGTAAGAAAGCGCCGCCCTGTGATGGGCACCCATCTGGATCCTTACATCTTCCAGCACAGCAAATGCTCACAGCCTTCCCTGTTGGTGCTGTATCCCTGTATCACACAGATCTTTCTGTGATGCCATGGAGAGAAGCAATGGGGTAAACCATGGTCATTCCCCAGAAAGACGTAAACAGCAAAGAAGATAATTGGTATTTTGGAAAGTGATCCAAAGATGCAACGAACACGCACAAAAAGAAGGAACAAAATTACACTCCGAAGGAAGAAAAAGCCCAAGGATGCAGAGAATGGCAAAAGGTGTGCAAATGCAGGTATTAGTGACCCAAAAGAAAATGGGGACAGATGAAATGGTCTAGGCTCATTAGAAACAATGCAGGAAGATCACACGGTGCCTTTCTCTGTTCATGTAAGACAAAATTAAAGAAAGCAAAGAATCCATGGGCAATCAAACCCACCTGGAAACAAGCTTCTCTACAGACCACTCCAATGACAAATGGTATTTAGCCACAATGCACACCACTAAAACAATACCTATCAAAAACAAAAGGATGAAGACTGGTGCTGACAATGTTTAACATCACAGAGAAGGAGCACAGCTGCTCCGGGTAAGTGCTGTGTTTCAATTCCTAAAACTTTAAAACCAAATCTGTCTACCATACTTTAAATTTTATAACTCGATCTTCAATTAGTGTATATTGCTGTTTGATTCACAATTAGAGGATGAGCTAGCACTTTCTGGCCAAGCGATAAAATTCTGGAAGTCTATGGGAATCTGCAAAGGTTGACAGAACTGAATACCTAAAATGGGAGTATGAGGCACAGATACAATACAAAAAAGCTTAGGAATCCATTGTGCAGACAGACATAACATTACAATTCCAAAACTGAAAAACAGAACCAAGACAACAGCTCAAAATGTAAACAATTATGGAATCACCCATAACAAAGTTCACCACGTTCATGTGTTTGTTAAGGGAGCCTGTATCCTTAGATTTAGATCCTTCCTGCAGCTATACTGAGTGTGTAGACAGAATGAAAAGTCAAGAGGCCTGTAGCAGCACTATGGTGCTGCAGCTCTTGAGGAGGACCCTGCTGGAAGGCACATCCGGACCCCCCCAGACCCCAGACATGCTGCAGTCAGCAGGATGTCACACCCTGGGACACTTGGCGCCTTTTCCAAACAGCACCAAAGCCAGCGGCATGGCACTGCTTCCATCCTGCACAGCCAGCCTAATTTCCTCTGCTCTGCCCTGCCCCATCACATCCCGGTTAGACTTGGCCTCATCATTCCGGCCAGGGCAAGAGCTTCCCTTCTGGCTGGTGCTGCGGGGTGGTATCAGCTGTGACTCTTCTGGTGCAATACAGCAGAGGAAGGCACACAGGGCACCGCACAACGGGACCGACAGCGGCGCAGACATCTCTGGCATTTGCTCTGTTGTGAGTTACATAACGCTGTGATACTCCGGAGTAGATGCCGCTTGACGACACAACTGTCTGCTGGCAATAGCTGGATGTTCCAGAACAAGAAGCACGTTGAAAAATCAGTGGTGTGAAGGTATACTTTTGCATCAGGCAAGAAGACAGGGCAACCTAGAAAACTGGTTAAATATTGCAACCCTATGTCAAAAAAGGTTGTGGATAAAGAACAAGATTAAGGATTCAATCCTGAATTAAAAGGCAGGGATAACACATATCCAAGATGAAGAACGTTTCCTTACTTTTCCTTGACAGCAACATTAGCCCAGACTGCTTCATGCTTTGTTTGAATGGAGAAAAACATAATTAGAGTTTTAATTAGAATTGATCGCAGTCACAAACCTAAAATGGACTGTGCTGTTTGAACACTGTACTAGAAGATCTTTCAAGCAAACTGATGTTCTTAAATGAACTATGTTCTTTAAAAAGGAAAGGCGTTCTGTCAGGTAATAGTGAAAACTAATGACTGAAAATGTGTCACAGAAACAACTACAAGGAAGTACACATTCTGAAAGAGACAGTGATTATGATGTATTCTACAAGACTGAGCTTCCACATACACGTATTTTTCTCTGTGATTAATCTGTTGCATATCATATTCTGGTTATAAAATATGTCCATATTTTTATTTTTCATAAAGAGATAGTGATACCTCTGAGATCTGAACTTTCCAATGTAGGAAGGAAGAGCATGCCTATCCACAGGCACACTAATAACAAAATATTGCTAAAAATATATTGCCAGCAAAATTGTTGGGAGAAGTACCTGTATCTCTTAAATCCATCTGTTATAATAACATCTTCTGTACAAAAACACGGAATTTATTCATATTTTTGGCCTTTTGATAATTGGCTATGGCTTTATTGCCCAAGTAATCACCCTTCAATTTTAATGAAAAGGGCAGGTGTTTTCATCACCCTGTTGTCTGCACGTTTGCTTGTCAGCCGAAAAGCCTGGCGGAGCAGGTAAATCCCCTCCCCGCCTTGCTGCACTGCTCCGGGTCATGCGGGATTCGGGAGCGCGGTACCTGCGCGGCGGCGGGAGCTCCGCCCGCTCCAGCTCCAGCTGCCCTTCGCCTGAGGAAGGCGGAGAGCCCCGTCCCACCTCCGAAAAGCCCGTGAACAGGCTCCTCCAGGGCCGGGGAAACGGAGCGTCTGCAGTTGCCCAAGATCAGCTCCTCTCCTTCCCCTTTCCCTCCCAATCCCCGACGGTTTCTCTGCACGCCGGTGGCCGGAGCAGCCAGCCCGGGCTGGGGCAAGTCAGAAAGGTGCCGAGGAGAACCCAGCAGAGGAAAGGCTCATGGCATTGGGGACGGGATGCGAAGTTGGGGTGAGGGGAATCTTGCAAGTGGCTTCATGCAGGAAGGGGACCGCCTGGCTGGAGTGAGAGGAGGGAGGCGTTCCCTTGTGGGGGCACTGGGGAGAGCGGGGGACTCCGGGGGGTGGGGACACCCCCGGGCTGGCGGGAAAAGCCTCGCACCGACGGAGACGGCGGCATGGGCAGCCCTGCAGAGAGCAACGAGCGGTGGGGCCCGAGGAGCTCGCGGTGCCCCGGGACCGAGGGCGGCAGTGCTGGGGTCCCTTCTGGCAGCCGCTGCTGGGAAGCCCTCAGCGGCTCGCACGGCGCGGAGCCCCCGTGTCCCGGCGCGGCACCCCGGGCGCCGGGAAAGCGCCCCGCCGCAACGCTGAGCACCGCGCTCCCCCCGCAGCCCGCGGCCAGGACCCGGTCCTTCCCGGCGGGAGATGGAAGAGGAGAGCGAAGAAGCCCTCGGGGTACCGGCAGGCGTTCCTCCCCTCGCCCCACACAAACAGCACGTTTCTCCGGGTGCGAGCAGCTTATTTCCAAGCGATGCTGGCGCGCAAAGTTGCGCCGGTCGGGCAGCCCTCGCCCGCGCTCCCTCCCCTCCTCCGCAGCCGCGCAAATCGCGTCCCCCGCAGAGCTCCCGCACGCCGCTCAGGTCAGCGTGGAAATCGCCTCCCTCGCTTTCCGCCCCGGCTGCTCACGATCTGCCTCAACCTGCACCACCTTTTGTTTTGATCTTTGGAAACGAAATTCTCTTCTGCCGTCTCCTTTCCCTCCTCCTTCTCACGCCTTCGTGTGGGAGATGCCCAGGCTCGCACACCAGCTTTTGTGATCTCCTCCCACCTCCATCTTCACTCCGATTGATGCCCTAGTAAATAGCAGGAGCGCGGCACCTCCGCCCCACACCTACCCCGCTACCACCTGCAAACAGCTCGCTTGTTAAATAAATTAAAGGATAAAATAAAAACATGCCTTGGAGGCAGTATGAAAAGCGATAGAGCGATCGCATGGATCGGGAGCACTTTTGCCTCCCCCGTCGTGTGATGACCTTGCGAGGGCTGCTCTGGCGTTTGGTTTCGCACGGTCTTTTTTTCCTTTTTTTTTTCCCTTTCCTTACTGGAAAAAAATCACGCCCTTTTCGCTATCCCTTTTCAAACGAACACGAAAGCCAAAGAATCCCTCTTGCACCAAAGCGTTTCCAAGCGCAAATTGTTACGCGACAGCTCAGCTCTTCCTTTGGATGCTGTCGGTGTTCGTATCCGGATCGGTGGTCCTATCCCTCAACAGTTAGCGGCAAATCGCCGCGGGTACGATTTCCCTCCATCTCGCCAGTGGAACAACTCCCGCACACCGACCGCGCACACCAACTTTGCCGGTGAGGATGATCCCCGACCGCTGAGCAGCGCCGAGGCCGCACAGCCCCCGCCTCAGCCCCGCCGCGCCTCCACCCCGCCGCCTTCCCGGGGGGAAAAGCCCCGCGCGGGGCACCCCGGCAGCCGGTTCTCGTCCGCACCTCGCGGGTGCGGAGCCCGGATCCCCCCCCTTTTCCCCCGCGGTCCTTTCCCGCACTTACTGCGGGCGCGGGGTCTGTCCGCGGTGCGGAGGAGGGCGCAGGGCCCGGGGTCCCGCGCGGTGCTGGGGCCGGAGGGACACGCGGCGCCGCCTCGGTGCNCGCTGCCACCGCGGCCGGCTCTGCCACCGCGGCCGGCTCGGCCGGTAGCCTCGGCGTCACTCACAGCCAAGCGCAGGCTCCCTGTGCCTGGCGTCGTCCGTGCCTTGCCCGGCGGGATGCGCTT
Source organism: Nicator chloris (assembly GCA_013400495.1). Classification (NCBI taxonomy): domain Eukaryota; kingdom Metazoa; phylum Chordata; class Aves; order Passeriformes; family Pycnonotidae; genus Nicator; species Nicator chloris. The sequence goes on along the minus strand of WAAE01011170.1, from coordinate 93,487 downwards.
CGCTCCGCGGCTCCTTCGCTCTACGCGTGGAACTGTGCTGCGCCCTGGGTGCCGGGACAGCGCCGGCAGCGCGGGCCGCGCGGGGTGATCACAGGATCACAGAATCGATTAGGTTGAAGGAACACTCCTGAGATCATCGAGTCCAATCTGTGACCAAACATTGCCTTGTCAATCAGACCATGGTACCGAGTGGCATGTCCAGTGTTTTAACACCTCCAGGGATGGTGATTCCACCACCTCCCAGTGGTGGTCCATTCCGTTATCTAATCACCCTTTCTGTGCAGATTGTCTTCCTAATATCCAACCTAAACATCCCTTGGCACAGCTTAACACTACGTCCTCATATCGCCAGTTGCCTGGGAGAAGAGGCCGATCCCCATCTGGTTCCTTTCATGTACAAGGTGATGGCACTAGTCCCATGCACGGAGCCGCCTGTAGCTGTCACTCGTGTGTGTAGGTGTCATCTTCCATTGCAATCTTCCATGCTTCCACTGTGGCTCTTGTCCACAAGCTTCTTATACTATTGTGGAAGTTAATGTTATATAGTTTAGCTATAAAACATCATTCAACCTCTGAAACGTGAAATTCAATTCAATATCAAACCCAACTGATGCTGCCCTGCCCTCGCTTTTGTCACCGTCACTGTCGTAGTTGCTGTTGTGGTAGGAGTAAACGATCAGGGCTCCTTCACAAGACACTGCACAGCATGTAAGTGACTGTAGGTCCTTTTTAAGGCAGAGACATACATCAGTGTTTACTTTCATGCATGGCAAGTTCTGTCACTGACTGTTTACATAAATTAAGCATATTTAGCATGTCCTAAGCACAACACTGCAGAAAGCAGATGGATACAGCAAGGCGGTGAAAGGGAGGCAAAATAATGACATATATAAAAAAGAGTGAATTACGCCATGCCTGCTTTTAATATCTGCTCATTATTTTAGAAAGACAAAAGCATGAAGATTGTGTAATAAGTGATAGATGGAAATAATTCTTCATTTACTGTTGAAATGCCCAAAGAATTAAATTATAACACAAATTGATGCGTTGCAATGTACAGGAAGTGACAGTATTTGCAGTTTGCTAATGTAGACAATTGAATTCATAAGTTATCTTTTTGTGATTGGCAAAAGTCACCAATTCTGCTCCCAGAATTTTATTTTTGTGTAAGGCAGCAACTTTATAATTTTATGCTTTTCTTTTTTAAATTTCCCAGTGCACCCTTCTCTTCAGTTCATGTTTTGATTTTCTAGATGCGTAAAAATACCACCTGAAAATGCTAAAAATTTAGTTCCGTTCCAGGGTTAGCAGAAAGAAACAGGATTTGATACGCTTCATTGAGTGTCTCTGAAATTCATGTTTTATTTGTTCTGATTAATTTATTTTCTGTCATCTTCATATTTTGCTACCTCATTGCTTTCTTGGCCTGGCAGATCATTAATAATCATCTCTAGCATAATGAAAGTTAGAGTGCTGTAACATCTGCTTCTAAGTTTTAACCACATTGTCCCCTCATATTTTCTCTCTTCCTCAGTTCCTTATAAGTTTGTTTTTTACAATCACAGTGCAACATTAATTCTGTGTGACCTATTTTGATTTTGTCCATATTGCAGTTACTGCATGACTTCATTTCATCTTCGTAACTCTTCTAGTGGCAGCAGCGTAGCTATGGAAGTGCAGAGCTCTGGAGTGGCTCTAAACTCAGGTATTTACTTGGTGTCTTAGCTGAGTTTTGCTGTGTTCTTCCACAATTGCCAAGGTAGCAGTATTTCAGGCAGCTGGTAGAAGGCTACCTTAGGCTTGATTGTCTGCTGTGTGACTGGGACTTAGAAATGATGTCCCTTCCCTCATAATTCAGGGTCATCCTGTGCAAAAACCTGAACATTTGCTTACCCTCAAAAAGCAGAGATAGGAGGTTGAATTAAAAAAAAGTTTAAATTTAACATTTAAATAGGACTTTTTCTATGTCATAGTATTTTTTTAATCTAATTCAATGGCAGAATTCCCATCAGCTACCAAAAAGGTGTAGATTAAGCAGAAAATGTATTTGTAGTAGTATGTAGTGTGTTTTCATGTAAAACTTTCCCTGTCTACATTTAGGTAATTTCATATAAAATCAGGTTACTTAGCCTGTGTTTTCAAATGCATTTGAAAACAAGATGCTCATCCAAAAAAGGAACTATTCTACAGTACTATTTTAGAAAACTGGCTTATTTTTACTTGTACTACATCAGAGAAACAATGCAATACAAAATCCCATTTCAAAAGTGCGTATGCATATAAAACCTCTCCATTTGCATTATTAGTGCTTAGTCAAAAATGCCCCTGAAAAGCTTCATTTTGGTGTAGATCAACAGTTCAGTAAGGGTTGCCTCTTACTCTATTCGTGGCGTTATCACTAGAAAAGTAATAATGACATTACCAGTGTGTGCCACTATGACACATCTTACATGCTGCTGTCCTACACTGCATGCAATTCCCAAAGGCTCTTGGAAGTTGGCTGTAAAAGTTTACCAGTTCAGATCATTGGCATTTTCAGCCACTTAGAATTCATTTTTTAATCTATGCAAATAATATTGTATTTTAGACTGTGGAGAATTACATTCACTACGCTTGCTTCTCAGGATAGATAATGGTAGAATTTTCCATTTTCTTGCTATACAAGTTCTTTGGATTTTGCAAATAAAACTTATTGTTGCCAACTAATTGTTGCAACTTCAGATGCAAATAATATGATGCTCATAATGAAGCTACAGCAATTAAAAAAAAAAGGGGTCAGGGTCTGACCCAAAGTTTTCTATTGAAAGTGTATATTTTTTATTTTACCATCAGTGTGAACTGTGTAAATATAAGAATTCTTAGCTTATGGATGAATAACATAACAACATGATACCCACTCTTTTACAGTTTTCTATGGCTTACATGGATCATATTCAAGCTTTCAGTCTCCTGAACGTTCTGCTTATACCTTTGAAAGAAGCCAAGTGAGACCCTAAAACTCTGATCTTGTCAAGGGAGATAGATAGGCATCTCCAGAGGGAAATTCAAAATCTAATGAAATTGAGGATCCTCCTCTCCTTTTTTCTCTCCCTCCTTCGTGCTCCAGAGTAAACAATTCATTATTAAAAGACACAGTAGTCTCTGAGAGAACTCACTATCTCAGCAGGTGGCCTTTACTGGTAATGAGATTATTTTTTTTTTTGATTTAGCATGATCTCCTGTTTTGCAGACATCAATTTAAATGCAGAATACCATTTTGGGGTTTGCATTTTCCCCTCTCTCTTTCATGCTCCATACTTACTAAGAATATATTTGTGTATATATTTTACAAGAATCAACAGCAGAAAAAATATAATTAGAAGGAATTTGAGTCTATAGCTACATCTCTAGCTGTATACTTTATGTTCTGCCAGGCCTTTTGAAGGAATGATTGTCTCTCTTCCTTCTGTGTTCCCTTGGTGCAGTTTTTTCACACTGAGATGTACTTGTCTGTTAGATGGGGAGCTGAAAGCAGCAATGCGGCTGCAAGGATTGGCAGAAGGGAGCTGCTTCAAGGCTCTGTGATTAAATGAAGCTGCTGCAACACACTGCAGTTGGAAAAGGGTGAGATTCTTGATGCTCAACAGCAAACAATGAGTGTGGCTGATTTCATCACTTTCAGAATGACTATAGATTGTCTTGCTTCTTTTATGTGATATATGTAGTTACATGAAAATGACATTTTTATATATGTATTATCTTTCATCTCTCATTCATTTTTTAAATAATGCCCCTAAGAATACAGATAAAACAAAATGTACTTACTTTACTAATAAATGCAATGTACTTACTTTACTAATAAATTTATTTACTGGTAAATGCAATTTTTCTTCTTTATGAAATGTAGTGATTTCTTGTGTGCAGGTCACTTTTGTTTGTGACAAACCAAATGAATTAGAATTCAGTCTTTTAATTAATGAGACAATTTATTAGTCTTCAATTTCTTAGGCTCATGGAATGAAATGCAAAGAAAATACCATTTATGTAACATCATCTCTGATGTTGTATAATACAGTCACAACTGGGGACTGTGTGCAGTGCCTAACTTTAGAACTTACATCTGCTGGCTAAATACTTGTCTATTTGCTTGCATTTCCTTTCATGTCAACGAAAATACAAAGAAACTGTAATACGGTGATTCAGGCTGGGAACCTGGCTAGCAAGAGGCAAGAAAAGAAATATTTAAGTTCAGGCACCTAAATGAAATGTCTAAAGCTAAATGGCATGAGCCCAGGTTCCACTCCAGTAGGCTGCTTCCCACAGAAGCTGTTCCAGTTGTTCTTCTTAAGTAAGGCATTTGCTCAAGCAGAAATAAAAGGTTGACATTCTGGACCTGAGAAATATGAGCTTCAAGTAAATAATGGGTGTTTAGAAGGATAGGAATGAAAAAACTTAGAAGCATTTAATTTTCTACAAATGTCCTAAACATAGCTTTCCTCTGCCATTTAGCTCAAGGCAGAACTTTTACATACACAGAATAATTCCTGTGAAGTCACACTGGTCATGTGCTCTTGAGATGTTCCAACAGGACTTTGTTTGCTTATTTGATCTGTGAATGATTGTTCTTAGCTAAAATATTATAATGGTGACATGGAAAAATTGGAATACAACTGTAGAAGTAATAGCAAATCATGAAATTAAAAATAGAGGAAAAGGCCACATTGCAGCTAGGTTAGCAGATTTATTACTAACGGAACTCTTACTTTAGCCATCACACATCAAAGCAAACAAGATGCTACCTAACCTTTTTTGACACCACATTATCTTACGCAGCTTTTCATTTTTATCGTTATTTTTATTATTGTTTGTCGTACAGATCTGTATGATTAATAATACACTTCAATGCTGTGATATGAGTGTATTTTCTACTAAAAAATGGTGGGAAGGGTAGATGGAGAATAAGCAGACTGTTTACTTTCTTATGGACAAAATGTACTCACAACTTGGTGGATTCATAGGTAGTTATCTTTGTGTAATTAAACTGCACTGTGAGACATGATGACTTCGTATAATAGTCTTTATTTCAGAGGTAATACTTTTTAATATGATTTGGTTTGAGAAAACAGCAGTGAATCAGCATTCTTGGACCATAATCACAAGAGCAAGATGTACTGCTAAGAGCAGAGATGCAGCTGAGAAAGGGGCTACTGGACATAAAATCAGAACCAACAGACAGAGAAGAACCATCAGAGAAAAGAAATGTTAAACAAAACGTTGAAAACTTATTTCATAATTCCATTTGCAATGAAATATCTCCATTTCTAATGCTAGGTCATCTTCTCCTGTATCTGTTAGCCCCTAACATAAGTGCAGTCCTGTGCCCACATCTTTCTAATTGCCAGCATCTCTATTTGTCAAAATCCTGCTACTGGCTCTCTCCCCAAAATGCATCACACAGCATCTGGTCTTGTACCTGGTATCAGAGAGATAGCTTAAGAAAATCTTATCAAAAGCAAAGCAGTTACACAATGTTTCTTTTACACGAAGCCCTCTCTTTGTAGTAGTTTCAAGTTTAGGAACATGCAGAGCTGGATTGCACTTTTGGATCAGGAAGCCTAACAGGTGACAATGACCTACTTAGTAATGAGTTTGTCATTATTAAGGAATTTATGTCTGTGATTTCTGTAACTTCCTGTTGCAATGAGTTCTACATTTAACTAAGTTTTAGACATGTGAAAAAGATATTTACTTATGCCATTAATCTAGAACCCATTTTTCACATTCAGTGGTGAAAAATGTACTGCCACACTGAAAAACAGCTGTGCAATATCAGCATATTAATTTGAATTAACATTGAAAATGATAATTTATAAATATTTATTAAAACACATAATATAAAAATATAATATATTAATACAGAAATAACTCTTCTAATTCTTTTCTATCTGATTAAAAAAAGGTTTCAACAGAAGTGTTCTGTAGCAGATCCTGTCACCATGTATACTTACTGTAGAATTCACGGGCCTTTCCCCAGTCAGACCTCAAGGAGCTCCTGGGGATTGATTTATTTGTTTGATGTGGGAGGATGAAGAGGGGAAGATGAGGAGGGTTGGTGTTCTTAGAACCAATCTCCTAAAACACTATGCACTTGAAAATCATTTATCTGTGAGAATCACCCTAGGTGGTTTAGACAAGTCTCAGACTCTATTTTGAAGTTTTTCTTCTTCCCTGGGCCTCCCTGAGTAACTTGCACTCCCTTTTGAAGCCCTGTGGATAGCCCTTATTGTTAAATTTCCATGCATTCTGACTTTTGTCTCAAGTCCCTGTCTGACCATGCTGCATCACTGTTTACTTCTTCATCCCTGGAAGGTCCTGTGCTCTCTGCTGCACCGAGCAGCCCCTTTCCAGGGGCACAGGGCCTCTTCCAGAACAGCTGCTTCCTCCCAGAGAAGAGTCCTACCAAAAGTGAGAAAGGGTGACTGTGTACATACTATTTTTTAAATTTAAGATAAGCTTATTATCTTATGTGTATATCATGTTATGCAAGAGAAGGAGAATTTTAATATTTTTACTTGCTCTTGTGACTTTTCGACATTGATGGAAAAGTAAACAAAGCTAAAGGGTGAACAGTCAGGTGTGACTGTCATAAACAAATAAATATGTAGCAAGCCAGAACACTTAAAAAAAGCAGCAGATACTGTTGTCTCAAATAAGCATTCTAAACTTCTCTAGTGATATTTATTGGTTTGTGACTGCCTGAGATATTTATGTCTCTGGAAATTATTGAAAAGTATTCACATACTTACTAGCTTATCCAAATTAGGAATAATATAGCAATAATGTTTGCTGTGTGCATAGGGGCTTTTTAATTTTTAATCTAGCTATTTACTTATATTTTAAAATTTGTTAGTTTATTTCATGTTTTACAGCACTGTATATTGTATGAATAACTTTACTCCAATTTTCAGACTCTTTGTGATCATGATTTGTGTCAACATGTTAATATCGTTATTAACATAATTATTTTTTATGTGATGTCTAACATTCTGGTCACCATATTTCAAGTTATTCTCAGTACTGTTTAGTTCAGTAATGAAGCCATCAGTGTCTGTAATTTGGGAGGTGAACCAAAAATCATGGAGTTAGTTGCATTAGTTTAAAATCAACTCACTGTGAAAATAAGATTGCCCCTAGTTCTTCATTATGTGACTGCAGGCTGCTGCTAACTGGGCAGTACATTGTAACACAACACTGTATCACAGCAGGAACAGCAAAGAATTGAAAGCAATATTGAGTTGGATGAATTTTAATTTTAATCTAGAGTTCATTTACTTATTACCAGAATGATCCTGTTCAGAGGCAATGTTATAAGAAAGCAGTGGTCAGGTTTTGATGTCATACGGTGTTCTAGATGATTTGTCTTTGCAAAACAGATGCATTCATGATCTTTAACTTTGACGCCATTTCAAACTACTGAAAGTCCTAATAATAAGCGTTTTGTCCCATTTACTTTAATATGAGCAGTAGTGTAACAGAGATTCTGTTGCTTCTCTTGAGAAATTTATTTATTTCGTGGTCTACACGAGTTCAGAGAATCACAGAAACACAAAAATATGCCAGGCTGTTTAAATATGGGTTAGTGTATATACATAATTTGTGTATGTGTATGCAAGTATATGTGTGTTCATGAGTGTGTACACACACACACACACACACACACACAATTAAAGCTGTATTATTTACTGCCAAATTTCATGTGTTAAATGATCTATTATCTTCTTTACAAATTTTTTTATTTAAAATTTTTTGACTACTTACATGCTTCTTGCTCTTTAGGCAGATGAGTAATTTGGAATAGGCCTTCCTATAGGCATTATCTTTTCTATGGATTGATCTCTTTTACTAATTCGTTGATGTTTAACAATAAATATCTGAGCTATTTCAGAGATGTTTTACAGGACATCTGAGTATGGGGATTGAAACAGAGAACATAATGGAACTGGTAAAGCGGCCTGGTATCTTAGGCCTGATCAAGCAGAAACCATGGGAGGGACAAACACAGATAAACGCTCCCTGGGGTACAAGTGACCAAGAAATATGTTGTGAAACTTTGTAATGATTACCAAGTAACTGATGTCATAAAGAATGTATAACCAATGAGAATTGTTATCAAAAATAGAACCCTGTATGAGTGCCATACAAGAAAAACCCTATATAAATGCCTTTTATTCTCAATATATTCAGCTTCTGATCAGAACTCGGAATGTCCCCGTCTCTCAATCGCTGATATCTGAGCTGTTTCAAGTGTCATTTTTAATGTATACCTGTGTTTACACATAAGAATGCCTCATATAAAATTGTATAAATGTACATAACTATGATACACAAAAATATCTACGATCATTTCATACTGGTTTAAAGCCTATATATATATAATTAGTCAATCTTTTTTGTGGGACCAGTGATGATCGTTTTACAAGATACTTAATAAATGCCTGCAGACTTTCTCATGTTGATAGTTGCTTGGTAAGACTGACCCAGCAGGAGCCAGAAACTATCTCAGTTGTTCAGCATGCATGTTTGCAGCTGTTCAGCATGAACCTGAAGAAAAAGTTCCATGTTCTTAAGGAATTTTACCCCCTAAGGCTTTAATTCAACACAAATTTCTGATTCATATTCTTGAAAAATGAGCATTAAATTCTTCCTGTATTTCCTCCACCCATTTTTTCTTAAGACCTAAATGTGGAAAACATTTATAAGGGAGATTCTGTTTTAAATAATTAACTGATCCCTATTCATACCCTGAGTATTAATGAAATTCTGTGTCTCTTTCAAACTAGCAGCACCTGAATAGATTAAAATAGATTAGAAAGAATAATTGCTGAATTTAAAAGTGAACTGCGTATTAAATCAAAGTAGTCTACAAGTTGTTTTAGCAGGCAGTCAGTGTGGAAACCATTTACCAGTTGCTAGGATGTCTCCTTTCTAGCGTCGACCTTCAGCTGTATCAAACCCCCGTATGGTGGGAGAGTGGAGAGGAGCAGCCTGCCTACCTGTGCGCTCCGCCTGATCGCTGCCGCTTGCTGACGGCAGGCACAACCCTCTGTCAATTTACAGCGGTGCCAGGAATGCCTGGGATCACAGGAAAATGCGCTCCCATTGGAAACTTCACCCCCATCCAGCCCACTCCGCAGATGAGCAGAACGGAGTGGTGATCAGTGGACATTTCACCTCTGTGTTTGCCTACTTCAGCAACTTTTCCTGTCTCCCAGTGTTTTTCTGTGTCTGTGGAAAAGATTTTTGTAAATAAGTAGACGTATAGAAATTAACACCGTAGCTACACCGTGATTTCATGGTATAGATCAGAATGCATCTTCTACATGAAAACACATGAAAAAAGGGCTGCTATTTTTTCAAGATAATGAGACAAAGGCAGTGATTTTTTTTTATATAATAACCAATTGTCTGGCTGTTGAAAAGAGTGCTGTAAAGAAATAAAACCACAGAATCATGGATTATTTTTTTAATGTTGTATAACTGATATTTTATGCTGTTCACTTCCGAAAAATGAATATAGATTTTATTTCTTTTTATTTATTTTGTATTTGTTTTTAACGGTGAATGATTGCCCATATGAATGGACACGGCAATTTTTATCATCATTACCATTCCTAAATGTATTGTGTTATTAACTTTTCTTAGATTTTTCAGTCTTACACACTAACAAATTAAAATATGCATTTTGACCTAAAGTGTTTTATCTGTGTTATTTTAATTAGACTATCTTATTCATATCAAGATAACTTTAAAAGATGCTAAGAGGCATCTACTCTGTTTAAAATTGATCTGGATGAAATGTTTTAAACTCATTTGGTTTCACCTTCCTAATACTGCACAAGAGGTCAAGTCTTACTACTGACAGATTATTTTGAATTGTGCTTTCAGAGGGAAAAGTATTTGGATTTTAATTATAAGCCATTTAGAGCATTTCATCCTTATAATCTATAGTTTCCTCAAATACTATCAACAGTGTTCCTGCTTAAAGAAGTTAAGGGAGTTTTAACTTTGCCAATCCATTTGCATCATTCACGTTTTAGGTATAATTTTTAATATAGAAGATAACTTATTCACAGTAAGCCACAATATGCTGCCAGTGGTTCCATATTAAATTAATGAAAAGATGTACTTTACTGAATGTATTTTATGCTCACATTTTATGCCCACAGATAATACTCCATATTAGATCAGAAAGGTGAGGGACAATAAAAAAGAAAAATAATGCATCTGTCGGTTAAAATGTGCCTGTTCCCTTGCAGTGTAAGCACTGAATTAAAGCATTCAGAAAATATATATCATTGCTAATATATAGGAACAGAAGAATATGTGTCTGGAGGAGAGCTTTAGCCATGGATTGCACATGTAAATAATTGGGAGCAGAGATTTTGGTAAGAAATACAATTTATTCAACTGTAATCCCATTACAGGAAACAGTTTCTGAAGTCCAAATAAAAGATTTTAATTTTGAAGAACTTATGGGATGTTAATATATAATGAAAGCTCCTTCTGAAACATTTGCCATGGAGTAGCATGCTCTTCAAATTCCAGTCAATTGTTCTCAAAGTCAAAACTGTCTATCAAGGAACAAAATGTACCATTATGCTGTTCTGTCTGCTGAAAGATCAACATTTCTTCTTTTTGTCACTAAAGAGATACGTTTTTGAGGAAATTTCAAACAGGAATGATGAAAAAAGCAAGGAAGAACTCATTCAAAAATATTTAGCAGATTTAAAGAGGGATGGATATTCAACCTGTATAATGGGCATTGAGTTTTTAGGCCAGTGATTTATAATTTCATAAATATTTAGGCTTGATTACCTTTCATTAGTAGCACACTTCATCATACAGTATCTTCTGAAAAAGTAAAAACACAGCACATTTTTGAAACATAAATAGCAATCTGAAATATGTATCTAATTAAAAAAAATAAAAATGGCCAGACTGGATCAGTTGTTTGTGTTTGCCCTGGATACAGATGGCACAGTATATTGTCTCCAACACTGACCAGTAGCTAATATTTAGAGGAAGTGTGTAAGAAATGTTCCAAATAGAAAGTAATCCTTCACTTAGTACCTTGTAGCTTCTGATGATCAACATTTTGCAATTTTTTTAATCTCAATTTGCATTCAAGTCATTGTGCTTAATATATTATGGAGGTCTCTTTCCTGCACTTATCTTAATTTTTTTTTTAAACTTCCATATCTTTGATCCTCATAACTACATGCTACCATGGGTTCCACAGTTTAATTATGTATGAAAAGTATTATATTTTGTTTGAAGTAAGCTTCTGGAACAGTAATTTTTGTGATATGTCCCAGTTCTTGTCCTGTAAGGAATACCTTGTTTGATTCATCCAGAAATTATCTGGAAAGGGGAATGTATAGAAAAGTGATCAAGTTTGTTGATGATATTGACCAATTTAGAGTAGTAAAAAAAAGAGAAAAGTAAGTGAAGAACTGAAGAAAAACCTTGTGAGGTGGGGCAATAAACTGGCAGTTGACATTTGGTTTGAAGTAATGTAAAATGCAGCAGGGAGGAAAAAAATAGTCCTTTCTTCAGATTTAAAATGATGGGCTCTGAAATGACCCTTACTGTAGAGGAGCCAGCTCTTCAAGTTATGATGGATGGTTCAGCTAAAATGTCAGTGATCATCAGCAGTCAAGAAATCAAGCTAAAAGTTAAAAATAATTGGGAAAAGAATAAACTTCAAAATGAAATAATATTAATATGCAGATGCTTAAATATGTGCAGCACCTGCAATTTTACCATTATATATACACTTCTGATCCCTCATCTCACAGACAATATGGTAGAATTTTAAAAAGCTCAGAGAAGGGCACCAAGAATTATCAAAAATATGGAATTTCTTTTGTGGTGGGATCAACCAAATAAGGCTCTATTTGAATCTACTTCAATAGATGCCTGATCATGATATGATAGAGGTTGAAGAAACATGACTAACATGTCAGGGTTCTGTAGGGATTGATTGTTCACTGTGTATTTCTAATGCAAGATAGCAAGGTAGTAAAGCAGAGCACTGGTTCCACATGAATAGAAAAGGAACTTTTCTTAAAATTGTTGAGGTTAAGCTATGCAGTTCTTTGATCCTAAATGTTTTGGGTGCTCAAAGTTCACGTGGAATTAAAGGGAGACTGGAAAGAAATCATAGAATCATAGAATGTTTTGGATTGGAAGGGACTAAAGATCATCTAGATCTACCCAACCTGCCATAGGCAGGGCCACCTTCCACTAGACCAGGTTGCTCAAAGCCCCATCCAACTTGGACCTTCAACACTTTGAGGAATGGGGCATCCACAATTTGTGTGGACAACCTGTTCCTGTGCCTCACCATCCTCACAGTAAAAATTTTCTTCCTAATATCTAACTTAAACTTACCGTCTTCCAGCTTAAAGCCATGGCCCCTTCTCCTATCACTACCTGCCCACTCTCTTCTAGGCTCTCTTCAGGTACTGAAATGCCACAATATGGTCAGCCCAGAGCCTTCTTTCCTCCAGAGTAATCACAACTTTCCAGGCTGAATAATCACAACTCTCTATCTCCATATCTCTCTATTGAATAGAGAAAAGAAAGCCATGGAAATCCTGATTATGTAGACAGTAATCAAATTAGAAATGGTTGCAGATTGAGGCCTCTTAGGAGATGCACATGCTTAACCCAGTCTTACCCTCTCTACATGGGCCTGAGTTTTTTGTTGCTGTCAGGGTGCTGGGCTAGACTGACCTGAGTATTGTCCTGAGTATTGTCCTCTCTTCAGATCTATCAATACTCCTTTTCTTGTTCCCTGTATCATACTACCAAAGATTTTATAGAATCATATCTTCTTCACTACTAATGATCTCCCTTCTTCAGTTAAAAGTTATATATTCGGTTAAAGTATACAGGTTTTTTCCATAGGAAATTTCTTTGACACTGATCATCACTGTTGCTTTTTCTACATTTTCCAGTTCTAATAATTTGAGGTTTTTTAAATGTGGGACGACTGGAGTGCAACTCACTGTTAAACATTTGAACATACTGTGGATTTTAGAAATATAATTTTCCCAATAATCTCTTACTTTCTCTTTTTTTTTTTTTGACTGCTTGTGAATGTTAAATTACTGTTTTCAGAAATTTTCTGTAGAATGCCCCATATCTTTTTTTCAGAGTAGTAAGTAGCTAGTAAATATATACTAAATGTACCTGTAAGGACAGAGTTATATTTCTTTTATATATTAACTCTCATTTATCAATAATGAAATTGATCTATTTTATTATTTTGCAGTTGTTCAGTATTGGAGGATGATTCTGGGATTCTTTCCAACCAGCTATATCTTTGAGTACCTCCAATACCTGTGATCTTCCTTACATAGTAAGTAATTTATGAGTATGTCAAACAGCATAGTTCTCAGCACAGGTTTTTAAGAAATAAAAAGAAAACAAATAAAGGCTTTGTCAAGCTCATCCGTTCGTTCTAGTATGAAGTTTGATGCTCAAAGGTAAACTAAATACACACTCCTAAAAAGTGCACTTCAGTTTTTTATATTCTCCTTCAAAAGGCACTTTCATCTTGCACACTTAATTTTCATCTGTTCTTGCCAACAAAGCAAGTATTAGAATCTGGATAATTTTAAGAAGCTAGATGGGAAGTGGCAAAACAAGACTTCAGAATTCTCCTGATAAGAGAACTAGAAGAGTTTATTATTTTCCTGTTTCTGATACAGCCCCAAACTATCATGAAATGATGCATAATACACTTTTGCCAAATAATTTGTGTGAGAGTTCAGGGACCCAACTCATCAACCTGCAATATTTTTATTGCCTTAAGGCAGTAGAGTATCTATGGTACTTGTCCTTTTTTTATACAGGAACTGAGGTGCAATGGATGTAGGGAAAGTTCCTTGTGAAACTCCTCTGCTGCCCCATGGATATTTTGCACTGTGATTATATGCCTTGGAGAAACATTTTGTGGGTGCAGATCAAACTTAACTTTTACATTGTAGACGTCCCAACATGAACTGTACTTCCCAAGAGTTTCTGTGTTACTTTATCATCTTTTGAATGGCTCCACTTGTCTGAGAAGCTGCTTGAGCAGCTAAGCCCTGCAACTTCTACAATATACCTGGCTAGTAATGGCAGAAGTGGCACCGTGTTGTTAACCAGGCTTATTTCCAAGAAGATAAAGAACTAATGATACATAGATATGGCTAATACTAAGCTTTACTATTTGATTCTGAAATATAACTGCTTAGCTGTAAAGAGTATTCAACAAAAAAAAAAAAAGAAGTCCAGATATTTTACATCTTCATTATGTGTTTAAAGAAAAAGAGTTGCTTTTTAAAGGTAATCTGTTATTCTTAAAAAGATTTTGATCAGAAATATGCAATTCTATAAGACTAAGTGAAGAGCTACATGTGTTACTCATGTATTACGCATGGTTTAGTTAATCCATATGTGATCAGCATTGAGTAAATAAAAGAGCAACAGTAGGAAAGGGAAGATGGATTACTTAAAATTTAGCACTATAACCAGCTTTTAGTAGCAAGCACTCCAGAGGAATTGGGGAATCTCTAACCCTAGAGATATTCAGATCTTGACTAGAAAAGCCCTGAGCAGCCTGATGAAGGACTGAAGTTATATACAACTTGAAAGCTGGCTATACTCTTAGCAGAGTGGTCCAGATGATCTCATGAGCTTCCCCCAAAACGAAATTTTGTGTGGCTCTATGAACAAGCCTGTATGTTCTATGCAGTATCCAGAGCAAAAGTAAAATAGGATTAGGGGTCATATGGACAGAGCTAATTGCCCTGCTAGCATGAAAGAAAGAACATTGCATCTCAGTGCCTCTAGATGTGTGTGACCTGAATTCAGCAGCACTGCAGACTTTCAACAAAGAGGTTTTGAACTGTCTGGCAGGCAGAACTATTTTCACTGACCTTTATGAAGAAGATGGATAGTAACAGATAAAATTTGATGCAGAACGTTTGTATCTCTGTGTTTAATGCTTTGTATACAAATGGTTTGTTTTTGCTGCTTCTGTTTTGAAATTAAACTACAAACAAGGCATTTCAGCTGGAAAATGAAAACATCTTTGAGATGTACAGGGACTCAATATAACAGAGAATGATAGGGTGACAGCAATGGAGCAGTATGATCAAGCAGTGTATCAGGTGAAAGATAATGTGTCCAAAATATCAAGTCAAATAAACACCAGTTTTTATCCAACTTGACAGCTGTCAAATGAGTAGAACAAGGCAGTCAAGCAGTGACTTCATTGCAGTGGACAAAATAAAAGGGTCGTGGAGGGTTGTGATTCACCCTCCAGTTAAACAGAACTGGCTAAAGATCCTAAACACCTTTTAAGTGTGCTCATTTCATATCCCTCAAGATGTAAAAGAACTCCCTTTGAAAGCAATGCAAGAGCCTATTCCCACTGGAAATCAGAGCTGGTCAGTGTGGTAGTGAGGCAACATCAGAGACCAGTGCAGGAAGATGGTGTGGGCCCCTTTCACAAAAGTTAAAGAGGGGGCTTTGTCTTGTTACTCTCATCTGTTACTCTCAGCTTTAGACACAGTACCTTTGAATCTCTTCATACCCTTTGTCCCATAACCCAATTATATAGCAAAAATATTGTACTTTGGTTGTGTCAAGCTTCTGGAACAATACTTTTACTTATATTGTCCCAGTTCTAGTCCGGAAAGGAATTCAACACATCCACAAATTATTTGGAAAGGGGAATGTATAGCAAGGTAACAAAGTTTGCTGATGATATGGAATTAAGAGGAGTAAAAGTGAGAACTGCATGTGAAGAATTGTAGAAGGACCTTGTGAGATGGGGAAATAAATTGGGAGTTGAAAATCAATTGGAATAATGTAAAATACTGCATAGAGGAAAATTTAGTCATATCTTCACCTTTAAGCTCATATTTTTCGTAATTTTAAAGCCCTTTTGCTTGACAGTATTTTTCTTTCAATTTGGCTTTGTATGCAGCTACAAGAAAAAATATATTTATGGAACAGCTTCCTTCTTTTATGAAAGATATTTTTGTGTTGGTCATAAAAGGGTTCATAAAGGCAGAAACAAAAATGAAAATCGGAAGAAATATTAAAATAACAGCATCTCAAGAAATGTTACCGAGCTCTTAGTAAACTTGTCCTAAGTAACTTTTCAGAGTCTGTGATTTTCAGGACAGTTTTATTCCAGGCTGATCTTGGAAGGACTAACATATCACTGAATCACTCCAGGACTGTTTCTTCCATATACATGGAAGTTGATCATAACACCAAGTATCTTCTACATGACCGTTTTTCTTTCTTAATCAATATGGATACTCTCTTGGGAATATGGAATCAATACCTGCAATGCGTACAGAAAATAAACATTAGCTTCCTTGTGATTTAAAGTATGTTGGGTAAAGATGAGGTCCTACCTTTATTATACCAAATAAAAGTTTATTACCAATAAAAAAGTGTATCAGTATTAGTTATTGGGGACAATATGGAATACTCTGGAACAAAAGGAAGGACTAAAATTTTTATTTAAGCTATTTCAAAAATACATGGGTACCTAGGAAGCATATGCCTTAAGGCTGCAGTTAGAGCAGTTCTGATAGAAAAGATTGAAAGCATTTTCACACCCCAAATTTTGTATGAATATTTTTAATAATTACTTAATGGTGTTTGTGTAAAGTGTCAGTAAGATGACCAAAAAGGTGATTTATAAAATGCGACTTCATACGGTTGGTGACCAATATCCTGTTCATAAGACTAGTATCAAATTGAATCTTCTCCTAGTCAAACAAAAAATTCCCTTTGCAATATTAATTATGACCTTTGATGAATCAGTGTTACAAGGTGAACTACTTTCAGGGTGGAAATATTAGCATTACAGTGCATGATACAAACATGATGGATTACAACAGTACTTCAGCCTTGAAATTTCAGGTTCTGAAAAGGCAGTTTACTCACAATGAATTCTAAGCACAAGGCTGCAGTCATTAAGCCAGCACAGCTAAATTGAGACAAAGGATTTGAGCCAAATTGCACTGTTCCCTTGACAAATCAAGATTGTCAGAGTTTAGTGTCTTACATTTCACATTGAATAGCGTAATTGGTTTTGGTGCTGTCTTTGTGGATATTTAACTTAATAAAATTTATTCCTGACCTTTCTTTTAAATATTTTGCCACATTTTTCTTTTCTCGTTTTCAATAAAAAGAAAAATTTTAAAAAGAGAATGAGAGCTGCAAAACCTCTTGTAAGAGTTTTAAATAATGGTTTGAAGGGAAGGAATTGGCTCCTGCTTCAGTACCCAAAACTTCTTTGATGACTTTGTCAAGAGACCCACTTCATCAACTTGCAAACACAGTATAAGAGTTGAAAGAAAGTAACAGTTGGAAAACAGCAAAATTCTACAGTGAAAGCATTGTGTTTACATCCTATTAAAATACTGTTGAACCAAGCAGTGGGAAAAGCAATTATGTCTTTTTTTCTACTCCATTACCAAAAATATGCTATATCCAATTTGTACTAGAAGTAAACAAGTGTTACAAATAAATCTTCTTCATGAGTTGCAAATTGGAAAGTGCAGAGCATGCAAGACATGCTCCACTGTAAGTCTGTCAGTTTATGCTGGATATCTAAGTTATATACAGCAAAGTAAGCCATGGATGTGGAACAGCTGGATGGGGTTTCAAAAACAATTTTGATTTATAGCTCTGTAGATGCAAGAAAAGGCAGTTTTCTCTGTTTTTCACGTAATTCTGGTTGGTTTATTTGGCAAAAAACTCGAGTAATTTTAAATTGGCTCCTATTTATTTGCAACCCACCAAACACACTAAGGGACTGCAGGCAGGTGGGAGAGGAGGGTAATATTCTGTTCAGAATATGTTAGAAACAGTGGTGATGCAATGTCTGCTCTGGAAAGGAACCTTTTGCTCACAGAGGACCTCATACTTTTGGAATCAGGGAATTTGGCAAAACATCCCACTTGCGGAAATGATCAGCGTCAGGATGCTCCGTTCTGCTCCATGGCACGCCTTGCTTAGGGAAAAAATAAAGGATTTTCCAACCCAGCTGCAACTCTTGGCCTTTGGCGCATGAATCCCAACCGGCCTCTCGGTGCCCAAGGGCGAGGAGAAGCCTCCGGCCTCTTTCCCGGGCACAGGGACACGGGGACACCGGGACACGGGGACACCGGCACACTGGGACACTGGGACATGGGGACACTAGGACATGGGGACACTGGGACATGGGGACACCGGGACACCGGGACACCGGGACAGGGCCGCCCCTGAGGGCGGGCGGCCGGGCAGGATTTTCCCGCCTCGGAGGCTGTTCCCGCCCTGGGGCTGTGGCAGCGGCGGGAGTCCCCTGAGGGCGGCGGGAGGATCCTGCCCGCGCCTCCCGGTTTCCAGCTGGGCAGTCCCGCGCCCCGAGCCGTGAGGGCGGCGGAACGCTGGGCACTCCGAGCCTCGGGAGGAGACAACGCCCGTAGAGGGCGGAGGAGGCGGGGGGAGGCAGCTTGGCTGCGGGGGAACCCCTCGCCCCTGGGGGATGCTCTGCCGACGACTGCCACAGGACGAGACCAGGACTGTCGCATAAACAGTCACTGCGGGAGGCTTAAAAGGAAAAGCTTTCAAGAGGTTACACAAACCGAGAGGGAGAGACGGCTGCCTTCCACGTAATTCCCAGAGGAGGGAGGAGGGTGAGGGTCTGCCAAGAGGGAAACTACCTCGGCAACAGGACAAGGGAGTCCCGTCACCTGCAGCGAGGGGGAACCCCTCAGGGAGGGTCAGAGCAGCCTTGAGGAAGGTGGAAAAGCGCCGAACGTGAGGATTCATTCTACAGGTATATCCCTCAGTCACTGTAGTGTTCCTTGCCAAAGTGGATTTTCCTGTGCCATTAAAAAAGTAAACCTGTCAAGTTAGGAACAGTATGTAATTACTGAATCACGCAGTCTTGGTTAAGAAAATTAATTATCTTAATTATGTAGTTAATGAAATATTTTGAACACGTTCCTGTCGGCTCTCAGATGTCAGTTCCACTCTGTGACTGGGTTGTTCAGAGACATTGGTGAGCCGGGCTGCTACAAGTGCCATAAATCCTCTCAATCACTATACAGAATTTAATTCAAATTATGTTCTTCACACGAGGGAGATCACTTTTTAATGAAGCTGATGAGTGCATTTAGCTTGAAGAAACATGCACTAAACATCACCAGCACCAGGACATTTAACAGTCCAGATTTGTGCCTGCAACAGCACTGCCTCTTTGCATATGAGGATAAAACCTGATACAATGTTTTGGCATACCTCAGAGATTTCCATAAACTTTCCTACAGTTGCACTTTACAACTTGGCACATGGTGAAGACAAGAGTGGCAATTTCTTTTAACAATTAAGATTTTAAGAGTCTGAAAAGATCCACTCTCAGATTTAGAGGAGTTCATCCGTGGTTATTACTTTCTTGATATTTGTTCTCAATATTCAGGGTTTTTTGGCAAAAAAACTGCGTAACGAATGCATTAGAAAATGCAATTAATCTCCTTAACTTGTCAATACATCAAAAATATCCATTTTATTTTATCAAAAATCTGCAACTTTAGTAAACCATTGTTTTCTTAAGTTCTAGATCTTTGCTTTAAATGTTGTTCAGTGATCCTGCCTTTACCTAGGTCTGTAATGTATATAGAGCAAATATAAATGTGGCAAGGTAGAGATGATAGAATTACTGATTTTTTTTTTTTTACACAGTTTGGAAATCATTTAGACATCATTTATGCCTAAAACTTTAATATTTCTCTAACTTTCAGGACTGTTTCTCTCTTATTTTTCTGAGCATGAAAAGTGCATATTCCAAAAGATTTTTATCTGCATCATCAGATGAAACTGAATGTTACCTGTATGCAAAACGAAATAAAGCAGAAAGTGATCAAAAAACCAAAGAGAAAGAAGAGCAGCAAAAGCCAGAACAAAGCATACACTGTGGGAGCAAGTGCCAAACATCACCACATGAACTCCTCTATTTGTCAGAAAGACAAAACAACTGGGCATTAGAAAAACAGAGTTGTGATACAGCAAGACAAACTTGTATGAGAGAGTTTTTCAGTTCTAAAACTTGTAGCAATGAAGGATTAGCATGTAGAGTATCAGAAAATGAACCGTCCACCAAAAAATGGAGTCCTGAAAATAAAGACCAAAGTCCTATAGAAGATGACATTTCCCTGAATGTACGTGGACAACCTCTTGAACCAGAGCTGCTCAATGTGCCAAGCACTGCTGACCCAAGTCAAAATCTACCGGTACTAAACCCACCCCAAGTGGAGAAGAACAACAGTATAGAACAAAATAATAAAAGAAATGAGGATAATGAGCCCAAACAAAATTCTTCAGTTACATCCTTGCACAGACACAGGTTTCAGACTGAATTGTTAAGTCAAAAGTCTGTCTCCAATAAAAAGTGGCAGCAATACCAGCTTTTTCAAATTCCATTTTTGAGTGGAACAAGTTCTGTGTTTTCATGCATAGAAAATAAAAAAAACAAATTTCAGAAAAATGTATGTTCTGCAGAAGATAAAAATGATTCCAATTGCAATAAGGATACTACTGCAAAAAAAGATAATAAAGGAAAAAATAATTCATTGTACACAATTCAAACATTGAAACCTTTAAAGAGTATACCAGCATTGGAAATCCCTAATTTTCAATTTCCTAGGATTTCAAATAAAATAAATAGTAAACAATCACCAGCTAACTTTAGGGAGACAGATTGGAAGAATTTTGAAGGTGAACCATCTTTAATGCAATCTAAACAGATGCATGGTGTGCAAAAGATGTCTGAGATAGGGAAACAAAAAATGCAAAGTGATAAAAGCAGTGTAAGAGCTTCAACAGTTTGTTCTGAATTTAAAGAAAAGATTTGGCCACCAATTAACAAACAGGAGCACAGTGCTTTGGCAGAAGGAGAAGTATCAGGAACTTATTTCAGATGCAACAGCACTGATATTGAATGTAATAAAATATTTGCTGAAAATGACTTTAAAGATAAAATAATGGAGAATTCAGAGGGTGATGATGACCAGAAGTCAAAGATTCACATTTACATTAGTGCTAAAAATGTTCAGAATGAGAAATGTGTCTGCTCTAATGATCTTTTGCAGAGAAGGGGGAGGAAGAGCACTAATGAGAATACAGGAACATTTCATATGCAGAGAAGTATTCCAGCAACAACAGAAGCATTAGAGAAAAAGAAGTTAAACCTACACTGTGGTGTGCATGATTTCAGCAAGGATATTAGTTTCTATGAAGCAGAATCAAAACTCTCCACAAAGGAAATATTTGATTTCCAAAGTTATGTACTAAAAAATATTACACTTAAAAGTAATTGTCCTTGCATTATTGTGCAGGATTTTCCAGACAAGAGAACAAGTTGCACTGTATTTAGGGGGATGGAAATGCTCAAATTAAAGTTTTCATTTCAAAACATGTTGTTTGGATGGGTCAGGATGTGGACTGAATCTTTCCATGAAGCTATGCCCACGTGTCAGGATGACAGTGCTACACCTTGGTCTCATTGCCGTGACACATTAAAAGAGCAGTGTAATGCTCAAGAGTTGGTAAAGAGCACTATAAATAGGAACCACAATGCTAAAATATTCATGTGTTTGCTGGCTGTTGTTTCAAAGCATCTGAAGGTGGAGGTACTAAAGATAATGCTTTCTTCCTTTTTCAGTAGCACAAATACTTTATTAACAACTGAGGGAAAATCTATGAGAGGAGAGAAACAGTCTTTATGTGGCAGAAAGCAAAATCAGTTAAACTCATGCACAGATGATTCTTTGAGGCAGACTACAGGATTTTTTAGAGAAAATGAAACTTATCCAGGATTTTTAAGTTCTAAATTTGTGGAAAGCATTGATTTTGAGTTGCATAATGGATGCCAGAGAAGATGCTTTTCTAGAATTTTTGGTGAAGAAGAGAGCACTTTCCTACAAAGAGGAGCCCTCTTTCATAACCAAAAAAGCAGATTATGTAAGGGAAGACATGTCAGGAAACATCACCTCTTATCCAGAGTGAGTGAAAGGTTTAGCACTGATTTGCGGTCAGTCAGGCACAAAAACAGTATGAAAAAGCAAATTTTGTCTGCTACATACCTGATCTTGCTGCAGGGCTCTTCTGCTGGTTCTTCATTACACAAGATCTATTTCTGCAATATCACAAAAGTACAATATCTGGTAGGAGCCAATCTTAGATACCAGAGTTACTTTCCTGCTCATTCACAACTGAAATTTGAAAAGGTACAAAAGAAAAGTACAAATAAGGAAATATCAGTAAATACACTAAAGCAGAACAAACCAAGCATAAGGCTTAATAGTTCTTTTCATGTAGAATTATTTAAAGCTATCCCTTTTGTTTTATATGAAAATAAGAAACACAAAACAACTGGATATAGAAATTGCATAACTTATACAAACGAAGTTACTAATGAAGTAACATACACCACGAAAAAGTATTTGGGTAATTCATTCATAAATGCTGATGAAAAAGAATGTGTTAATGCAAAAGAGTTGCAAATGAATTGTCATGATTTTCTTTCTAAAAAATCTTTTTCTATTTTTGACACATATGAAAAAATTCCCCTAGCTACTGATTCTGAAGACTTTGACCAGATCCCAGTTATAAAGCAAGACAGTTCTATCCAAAAGAAGTTTTGTGAAGAAAGTGCAGTCACTGGTTCAAAAGACGTTCAGTGTTTGCCTATTAAATCAAACAATGTCTTAATTCTATCTGAGCAGCCAAAAGCAACCACAGAAGAATATAATTCTCTCCTGTTGCTAGATAGACAAATAAATAAACATGAGAATTACAAAGACTTAGATACTTGTAGCCCACATCTAACAATTAAAAAGATAGAAAACCGAAAGACCTGTTTATTTTCTGAAAATTTATTTCCTAGTTCCTCAAATGTTTATCAGTCTGTCACTTTGCCATTGGGTAGCAGCTCCTTTGTCAACAGAGAAATAAGTGAAGATGGGCACTGCAGGAATTCCTCAAGTGCAGACAAACAAAAGACAAGTGAAACAATTCCTGCCATGGCACAGTATCTATCCACGGGAAGTCCTGCCATGACAGATACATACTTGCAATTACAGGCTAAAGAAACTGCACCATTTTCGTTACAAGACCATGAACAGACGAATAAGACAGGCAGCTCAGAGCCAGCAACTTTGAAACAACATCTTGAATATGTAAAAGAACAGGAAGAGAGAAATTATGAACAAATGCATGCAACTAATGAAAGTCAATGTGAGACTGTAATGAATTACTTGATTATGTCATATTCAGAACATAAATCTAAAACATTCATTGCTGCAGAAGAGGAATTAAAAATGCCTTTATCCATAATGAACAATGGATGTCTTGAAGATGTAAAAGATAAGTATTCACCCTTAGAAAATAAAATCACACATGAATTTGAACTGAAGAGAAAATTTGATTTAGTGCTAGAAGAGCTACGTATGTTTCATGAAATTAGCAAAGAAAATGTAAACATTTTATCTAGTTTGGAAACAAACTTGCCCAACACTTACTGGGAATTAAATAATGCTGAGGGAATAGATGAAAACATGGCAAGGATTTCTCAAAGGAAAATATGTATTTCTTCTCCAATCTGTAGTACCACAAAAGGAAAACACATAACTGACATTAATGAAAGTTCATTACATGAAAATATATTAAATGAAAATGAAGACCAGAAAGTATTTAAGGAATATTCTATTTCAAGAATGTCAAGTGAAGAACTGCTGCACTCTCCTGCAGAAGGTAAGCACATGGAATTACTGTCATATGTAATCAAGAAAATTTAAATTTTAGGCAATATTTGATTTGCTTTAAAGGTGTATTTCCCAACTCTAATTCCATGTTTTCATGGAATGCAAAGTTTGGTGGACAAATGTACTTGCCTATGGATAGCCAAAACAAAAAACTTCCACACTACTGCAGCTACCTGCACACTGGGCTGTAGCAGGTGTAGATCAGAATTCAGCTGGTCAGCTCCAGGCTTGCTCAAATGTATATTAATGCACATTCTGTTTCAGATTATTCATTGTGTCTGATTTCATCACAATGAGCCCTAAATTCCCTAAAAGAGTCAAAACCACAACAAGATGCACATCCAAAGAGAGAAAAAGTCTCAAATAAAACATGATACAATGTTTACAAAGGAGACAACTGTTTCCTTTCAACTGATATCATGGACTCAGTCATTGGATTGTTTGAGTTGGAAGGGATATTTATAGGTCATCAGGTTCAACCCCCTGCAATAAACAGGGTCATCCACAAGTAGATCAGATTGCTCAGAGCCCTGTCCAACCTGATCTTGAATATAACTCATACGACTTGTATAACTATTATGTTTGTTCAAAATTTAGATGCTGCTGGTTTTAACACTTCTAAATTTTTTCCCTAGAGAAGCTCAATCCCCATTATAAACAGGATGTGGGGAGATCTGATTCATAAACTCTAAGACTCCTACCCCATTTGCTGCATAATCAAGAGGTATTTAGTGAGTAGAGGGAGGATACTGAGAAGAAAACCGGTTGAATGCTCTACCTTCTTGTATAAATAACTGAAAAGTGATAAGTAAATTATTAAAACAAAAACTCTCTCAAATTTTGGACCTGAAATTCAGTTTGCAGAAGTAATGAGTTCTCACAGTTGCAAACAAAATTGGTGAGGTTTATGCTTTGGTCACATTTGGGAAATTACCTGATGAAAATGCAGCCATCTCAAAATTTTCATCAGAGCTAAATTTCTCAGTAATTTGGCTCTAAATTTATAAAGTGAATGCTTCAGGGGGATTATGAAAGTAAGTCGTGTCTGGGAAGAAATTGTTAAAGTGTTGAAAAAAACCCAGAAGAAATTCTGTTCAGTAGAGCTTTAACAGTGTAATGTGCTGCAAGTTACACCTGAATGCCTTGCAGAGCATGAAAACCTAACAGATACTGGGAAAATGGCTGAGCAAGTGATCACTTTTCTGTCTAAGCCTGGAATAGGAAGATCCAAGTGGAGCAACTGATATGTTACCAGAGGATTAAAAACTGCATTATTGCATTTATGCAAAGGAGAACTTCATTAGATGTAGAAACAGCTTTTTCCAAGCCTCTGAAAAGGAGACTTTGGAGCTTTGTTAACATTACCTATAGTGTGCACAAATATGTTTTAATCACATCAACAAGGACCACAAATTAATAACTGGATGAAACAAACTTAGTTATTTGTTTATCAGTAATCAAATTTAAAAGTTAAATGTATTTTTGTTTGTTTGTTTGTTTTAACACTATTTAGGTGCAGCCTATAGAAATCCATACACATGGGATCCAACTTTTTTACCCGGCACACTTTTTAAGGAACAAAGCTATAATTTACAGAAAGAAGGAGGTAATAGTTACATTATTCTGCAATTTATACCACAAATCCCAGTGCTAATAGAATTATTTCTCAAATATTTGTATTTGTTTTCTTCCCTTTTTATTTCTATCTCTGTAGAAATCACATTTGGTTTAATTGTAGGTTACTAGAAAAGTGTCCTGTCTTCAGCTTGGTTCACAGAACAAGCCATGCTGATGAGCATTTTTGTTCTTTGGAGAGAAGAAAAGAACTTTAACAACATGGGGTTTCCTTTGTTGCTTATTTTGGAGCCATTTGGAACAAACATCTTTGGGCCTTCAATCATTGTGACATAGCGAAGATATACTACAGTGGGAACACAATTTGTTATAGTTTTTTTGAAGATTTGCAGTTTCGTACATTGTGGAAGGAAAGTCAGAAGGATGTTGTGGAGTGATCTCTTAGGATTTCAAAAAGCCTGTTTTGGCAGATTTTTCAACATACGGAAACAGCAAAACAAGGCATTTGGTTTATTCTGAAATGAAATACTAAAACTCAGTCAAGAAAAGGCTATAGATAAACTTCTGTTTTACTTCATGAAATCATGTACTGCTATTTTCACTTTTATTCCTTATCGCATCTCTTAAAACTGTTGAACAATTTTCTGGCTTCAGAATTTAGAAACTGTTTCCTTCACTCAGGCCATTCTGGGAAATAAAGAGACTGAAACACTTGAACAGTTACAGATGACCTCTGGTGTTCTTTTCACCTATATTTTATTGAAGCTATGTCATCTTGTGAAAATGTTTTGTATACCCAATGCAAAATGTTGCAGAAAATTCTGCTCTACTTCTTTGCTCTTTGTCACTACTAAGTTTTTTTTTGTTTTATTGTGGGGTTTTTTTGTGGCATGGATTCTAGTTTCTGACTTATATAGTAGGTATTATTATTGTTTGAGGAAATTCAGATTCCAGAATGCTGTATTGTACATAATACATCAAGGTGGTTGGTATTAACATCCTCTTGGAAGTCCTTGGAAGTCAGATGAGATTGAAGCTTTCAATCTTATTCTTTCCCTGCTGTTTTGGGCTGCAGGGTCAAGGGCAAAGGAAATCAGATGTTTTCTCCATTGCCATTATGTCTATTTCCTTTACATTGCTTCCTAATGTTCTCTAAATTCCAATCTGGGCTTCTCCAGAAATGTTTGGGAGGAGACCTTAGCAATGAGTGTCTCCTTTTTCCTTCCATGATTGCTGAGGAATTGTGTGGGTTATTAGGGCAATTTTCGCGGNATGGCTGGCCCATTAACAGAAAGATAGCCCCAGGAGCTTATCAGGGATGAGTCATGGAGGGGATGGGGAACACTGTCCCACCGGTTCCAACAGCTTATGAAGATGGTAACAGAATACATACTTTTGGCTACATCTTACACTGTAACCTAGGACAGCTACCCAAACAACAAATAGATTGGAAGATTGGTAAGGAACAGTCTGGAAGAAAAGGCAGGGTTAGGGAAAGAGTGACAGCTATGTAAATGTATACAATTCAGGCAGCACTCAGTACAGGGAAAGGGTGTGGGGCACAATCCAGGACCAGATTATTAGCATAGGGGACAACAGAAGAAGTCATTTAACATAAAAGCACATCACAATAGGCAGTGGCATATTTCTAGGGCATTTTATACCTTACTTCGAGTGTTTTGTCAGAATCAACAGGAACCTAATATTCTTCTAGTAGAAGAAGCTGAAAAAATGGAATGTTCCCCTCATCATCCTTCTCTGTTGATAGCAAATAGGAAGCAGTTGAGTATCGTCTTTCCTTGAGGAGGTACATTGGCAGAGACAGTTCTCTTCCATTTACACTGAAAGTTGCCTTGGAGGTTATTCTGAAATCAGATTTTGTCAGGGGAAATACTATACTTACTGTACTGATAGGAGTTAATGTCAGAAGTTATGCTGATATGTGACTCTCTCCCTGTATTTTTCAGTAGGATTCTGAGCCATCACATCTTGTCACAGAACCTGTGACTGCTTTGGAAAGGAGATACCTAGGTGGGACAAGATTTATACTTCAGTAGCTTTACAATTTACTGTGACTAACAACCATGCTTTCCTGGCTACGTATAAACCCACAACACTTGACTGACTTTCCATGCATGCCTTTCCTCTTCTAGCTGGCTCTTACGAGTCTTAGAAAAGACATAGCAGCACTGCTGTCTCATCACTGACTTTAGAATGGAACTTTGTGATTTTTTTTTTCTCAGCCCACCATTTAAAATTCTTGTAAAAGGCTTAGAGAAATTTTTCTCTCCCATTACTGGGATACCAGCTGAATACCTAAGGCTCTTAAACAAACACTATTTGATGTTCTGGCTAATTTCTTAGTGCTTCATCATTTTATAGAATAATGCAGACTAGAACTGGAAAAGATCTTGAGAAATTTGACCTCTTCTTCTTCCAGACAAATCATTGTCCTAATCTCTAGTTAACATGGTCTTCTATTCTGCCCCAGTGAGTATCATTTTAAACAAAACAGAACAATTTCTAAAGAATGACTGATACTACACTGATCACTGCTTGAGATCACAAGATGGTGCATACCTCAGCTAATAGAATGTGGAACAGAAAACAGACATCCTCTTATCCTGCTTTATGTAAAATGAGTGGCACAGGGCAAGACGTTGGACTAATTGTGAGTACTAAAGTGTATCCACCTCAGCAAGTCCACTCTGTCCTGAAATGTTAATTTGTATCAAGTAATATGCCTTTGCCAGTCTGTTAGGAAAGTTATATAATATTGGGCTGAGGATTATTCTAATCAGAAGGAATCTGCACATGGTCCAGCCATGAGGACTTCCTTTTCAGCCCAGAAGAAACCATTATATGCTCTGCAGCAGAATGGAGGTGGGATAGGATGTAGTAAAGGATTGTTTAATTAATACTGGTTTAATTTATCTATCTTTTCAGGATGTAATTCTTGTCTAGATCATATAGAATTATGGGTCTGCTTTCATTCTTTATTCTTTCTTTTAAATATAGGATACTTTCTGTCTCGTGACGTCATAAGAGTACAGCCTCTTAAAACATGCAAGGGTCCCATCAGGATTGGGTTGTCAAGAAAAGCTCGGCCAAAGAAGCTTCATCCTTATCTGAAATGACTTCCTGGATTCTTTTACCAGCCTTCACATCTGGGATCACTCTGCTTGAAAACTGTTGACATGTTTTAATGTTAGTTTCTTTTTTTTTTTTTTTTTTTGGTACTTTGATCTGTGTGGTTTAAGGGGTTTTTAGATATTAATATTGCAGTATTTGCTAGTGATTTATTTAGGAATACTCCTGTGAGTACTTGATAGCAAAGGGATTTATAATGAATGTTTACTAGTAGAAGTTTTAATGGAAGGGTGAATTCCTTTTAAAGTTTATCTAATATTAATAAAATCTGTCATGTATTTTTCATCTATTAAAATATACAGTTGAAATTTTCTGTCACATCCTCACATCCTTAGAATCCTCTGTGTGTTGATGTAGTTTTAAAAACTCGGTAAGTGTTTTTAAGAGATTTGTTATAAATGTTTAGAGTGATGTAGAAGAAAATTTCAGGAAGTTAAGTTTAGACTGCTAAAAGGAAGATTATATTTTAGGCTTCAGAAGTTTTTCCTCAGGTACTTTCAATTCCATGTACTTGTCCTGTTAGACAAAGAGTTGGAAAGGAATAAAGCTTTAAATGCTACAGACAGGTTGTCTCATTCTGAGGGTACTGATTCCATTGCATAGAGCATGGAGGCAAAATAACTGCATAAATTCTGGAGATTATGTATCTTGAGAACACTTGGGGACACTTGGGCTGCTGCGAAGCATGCAGATCTTGGGTAGGGACATCTGCTAATTGTTATTATACTGATACTTTTGTTATAAAGAATAGGGACAGTTTCAACTGAATAAAAGCACAGCAAGAAAAAAACCTGAGTGAAGTCTGAAAGAAACTTCCTGAAGTGTCAGGACAAGAGTAATCTAATAACAAATATTCAGAAGAAAGCTTTAAACCCTCTGTGGTTGCACAGAGTTTTTTAGAGCATATTTCACCCTGCAGTGGATAAGAGAGTATTTTGGTATAAAAATTGTTACAGAAGAGTGATGGAATGATGATAAACCCCTATAAAAATAATAATACATGGTTGCAGCTGACAGAAAGAAACTGAGCAAGCTGAATTGATAGGGAATTTATCTGCAGATAAATTATTTTATAGAATCTCTAGCGACAGCACAAAGACTGAGTTCACAGTTTAATTTCTTTAGCAGCGACATTCAGAATATATCACATGTGATAGTAAGAATATCAGTATGTTTATGTTACAAAGATCTAAATAAGAAAAACTAATTCAGTCCACAATATTGAGAGAAATCAATGAAACAATAAAATCTAGAAAAAGAGCTATAATTTGGTTCATAGTTCCTTTTGTATGAAATAGGAAGAATCTTAGATGAACATTTGTTTATAAGAACAGCTGGTTCTAAAATGAGAGTTTCTAAACTGATCTGTTAACCACAGATTGTCTAAAAGGTACAGTAAATGGTGTGCACCTGGTTTAAATTTTAATTTAAATTTTAATATCATTTTAAACAACAAAAGTTGCTAACTGTCCCACTGAAAAGATGATGATGCAAATGTAAAACTGTCCATGTTAATGGAAAGCATAGTTCTGGACACGACTTTATCCTTCATCAGTATACCTAATTTGTGGAAAAGTTTAAAAGGGCTAAACAAATGGACAGCTAGGACACATGTTCAGAAGCAGCTCCTAGGAGGGCAGGGCCATTAGACAACTCCCTTGGGAGTATGAAAATAAGGCAGCAGCTGGACAGGGATGGATGGATGGATGGATGGATGGATGGATGGATGGATGGATGGATGGATGGATGGATGGATGGATGGATGGATGGATGACTTTGTTGCACCTTCACCATCAGCAGCAGCAATCTCTGTCTCAGAGAGGGTAACTTGACATTACAGGGGGATGCTGTAGAGCAGCTTGAGGGCCTATGGATGGTAGCAAAGTCTAAATTCAGCTAAGGGTGCTAGAAGAATTCTGGTTTCTCAGTGCTTTGCAAGAAGTATCGGCTTAAGTTTCTCTGGATCCCAGCAAGAAGAAGCTGATCACATTCCTTTAGCTAAATGTTGTTTATTGTGTACTGGCACAGAGCAAGGGGATCTGGTCTATAGGCATTGGAATGTTCCCCTGGAGTTTTGTCCTCACAGCTGGGCAAACCGTTCTCGACTGCTGCCAGATATGGACTGGCTGTCAGGCATGATGTCTTATCAATAGCTCCTTTAGGTCATATTTGTAAAGGTTGATGTTTAAAGTAGGAGGATTTCTTACAATTTGGGAGTCATACTTCTGTATTTACAATCCATTCTATGAGTTAGTTGAGAAACCTTTGTGTCATTTCCCACAGAGAGATATTTTTACCCCATGGAGTCATTTTCCTATATCCTCTTGTGCCACTGGACTGTGATCATTAATGACATGGGCAATACAATTAAAACATTGCATTTTTAATAATTGTGGGGCAGCTCTGATGGCCATGACTTGGAAATAGGTATATAATTTCTGTCCTAGCACATCTGTGCTCCCCACTGTTCAGAGCATGGCAATACGAGGTCTCAGCCACCTTGAAAAACCACTAACCACAGAACTTCACAGATCAGAGCAAGGATAGCAGCCAGAGTATGTGTCTACAAGCAGCTTCCACACCACAGACTGAGCCAAGTTTGTAATGTCCAGTGGTCAAGACCTTCAATGTTGAATATGGAGGCTTCATAACTTTGATTCCTAGTTAATAATGTCCAACAGACCCAAGAAAATGTCCTTTGTCATTCTGAAATCAGTTACATCAATACAAAGCCATGTATGGAGATGATGTGACCCCACCAAAGCATACTTGTAATGAATAATCCCATAGGTAATTCTGAAATTGAAGGATAAGCTCTTCCTTGAAATACTTAGGCAATTTTATTCTGCCTTATAGTAAACTTTGGGACGGCTAGAAACTCAGATTAGTCTAAAATCTACAGAAATTAATATAATGGAAAGATTCCATCAAATGACCTCAGCATTGTTTATACAGCAAATCATCCTTCCACTGAAGAATATTTTTGTCTATTTTTTAATCAATGAGCTCACCTGTTTTTAAAATGTGTCTCTT
Organism: Nicator chloris; assembly: GCA_013400495.1. NCBI lineage: Eukaryota > Metazoa > Chordata > Aves > Passeriformes > Pycnonotidae > Nicator > Nicator chloris. Next base: position 61,865 of record WAAE01011170.1, on the reverse strand, counting down.
TATCTGATGCTTGTGTAAGAAAATACTACAATGCTCTTGTCTGCAGAAGACAGAGGTACACAGGACAAGAGATAAAGTCTTAACTCACTGAATTTATACTCAATGGCAAACTCCCTTGTGTTTAATGGTGCAGTTTGTGCAAGAATGCCCCCAAATAACCTGGAAAAGATCCTGGAAAATACCCAAACACACAAAAAAACCCCTATCAAACAAAACAACAAAAATTGGACCATGCAGAGAAGTAGAATAGTCCAGCTGAGATATTATGTAAACTTTATGTCTGACTGCTCATTCAGCTGGAGAGAGCGGCTAACAGCACGCTCTCATCTTAAATAACAGAGGAAGGGTTGGCACTGGGAATGCTGCCTGGCCTTCTGCCAGCTTCAGCTTCCCCAGCCACTGTCAGCTGGAGTAGGTCAGGTACCTCATTCTGCTGGGGAGCAGCACAAGAGCACTCAGCTGTGCAGAGCAGCGATGGAAGCTGGCACCATTCCATGGACTTTGGGAGCTGCATGGGAAAATGCCAAGCCAAGATCCCGCTATATGTCTTTGCATATCTCATTGAAGCAATATGTATAGATTTTGAATTTTTCCATTGCAGACACCGTATCTGGTGGTGGTTTTTTTGAGTTAGCTAAGCTTGCTAATCTGACTGTAACAGAAATGCAGATGTTAAGTGTCATTATACTTTAATAATTATGCAGGGAATCTTAAATACAATTTTTGAATCATTTTATATCAGCTGCTAGAACAATAGATATAACTTGGGCTTGTTTAATACAAAAGGATTCAATTATAACCTACTGAAAACCTTGAATTCCATTATATCTACCAACACATGTGATTTTTAAATAAATAGTAATTGAATATATTTTTTTCTTCTGCCTTTCAAAGGACTGGATGCAAAGCTAAAACTGCTCTTCTCAGTGTATTTTGGATAAATGTGGGCAATTAATGAGTGAATATATGCGAGATTATTAAAATCCAGTTTAGTAACAACACCTGTAGATAGAAGTATAGCTGTTTTCTCTATCAGGGAATTGAATTGAAACAGGTAATGAAGTCTTGTTACTCCTTCTACTGTTGGAAGACAGTTGCCAAACCAAAATAGATGACAAATTTCAGGGAAGGCTTTGGAGTGAAGTGCGGAAAAGACTCTCCAACTAATTAAAGTGGTATGTTTATTGCCAGTGCCAGGCACATGGGGAGTAGCCTCCCAAAGATGTGCAAAATTCACAGAGCTCTGGCTTTCTAATGTCCTAGGGTGACTTAATGATGCTTGTATCCCCAGTTGTCTGCCCTGTTTGTGTTGGATATTATGTCCTGTACCTTTAAGGCTGGTTTCAAGAGCGAAGGAGCGCGCAGTTTTGTTGGGAGGAACTGCTGTGACTCCTCCAGATTCTTTTCTCTTCGAACTGTGCTGTCTTCAGACAGACAGAGAGAGAGATTTTTTTTTAATTTTTTTTTTATTTTTAATTAGTTTTTGGCTAGCTGAAGCAGAAAAGGTCCCTGGACAGATTCTTTGCCTTTTTCTTGGGACTGTTTAAATCTGTCCTGGACTGAAAAGCCCAGAGAGACACTGGGAGCTCCCACCTGCGGCCCACCGGGCCTGGACCCCGAGAGAGACTGAGAGAGAGCCGAGCTACACCCATGGCAAGGACACTTTCATTCTGACCATCCCTTTTGGAGTGGTGAGAGGTTTTATCGTTTCATATTATTCAATTGTTGATGCTTGTGGGCTTTTGTTTGTTAAATAAATAGTTTTTTCCACTTTTCTCAGAGGAAGTTTATTCCCGGACCAACTGAGGGAGAGGGCTGTTTGGGCTTGCTTCCCAGAGGATCCCATTCGGAGGTTTCCTCCCAAGTTTGCCCTAAACCAGGACACTAGTTATTCACAAAAATCTTACATATTCATATAATTACCCAATACATCTATACATATGCATTACCCTACCCTGCCTACCCCCGCTTTGTATTAAAATGAGCTCAAAGTCCTTTCACGCTTGCTCAGTCCTTTGCTTGAAATGGGTCGGTGGGTTTTGAAATGGGTCAGTGGGCTCCTAGGATGAAGGCAGGGACGTCTTCTTCATGGTAAACTTTTCACCTTTGTCTTGTTTGCAGGCACTCTGGTCCCTTGGCCATAGTCCAACCTCCCCAGCCTGGTTCTGGCTGGTTTTGGAGCCCAGGTGAAGTTATGGTTTCTTCATCTTGACAATGCCCTATCCTCCCATCCTGCTTCTACAAATACAACAAAGTCAAGCAAATTATATATTGTCTTAGCTCTAACTAGCTCCATATGCTAATAATTAACCATCCTACATTCCTTCTACTCTTCTAGCTAAACTCTTAATCAATATATATTGCTTTTATCCTTCTAGCTAAACACTTAACCTTTTAATTCTTTTAAACCCTTGATTCAGGAGAAAGGTTCAAATGACTATCAAAAGGTTCTGCATTAAGGAAGATGGTGCCTAGGAATTTTGTGAATACACTTTACAAAGAGGTTTCATGTGCTTAGGGAGGAGTTCCGCTTTTGGTCTTACAATTCACATTGTTTGGTTTTTAATTTTCTGCTCCCAGCATCAACATCCCATCATGTTATTCCCACACACCATTGACGAAGGTACCTGCAGTTTTTCCCTAGCCAAGACACTGAGGTCACTTTACTTGCTGTGTTCTTGCTGAGCCAGAGGTAGACCATTTCTAAACAGAGTGTCAGGTAAACTAGAAGTACATTCTAAAAATATCTGGGAAAATGCAAAGTTAATTTTGTTCAAAATTATTTCTGTCAGTAATGGCTCAGGTGAAAATGTAAATAAGGGCACTGGTTTCAACATTTATCCATTGACAGTAGGTATGGTAGATGAAAGGTTGATAGTTGTCTTTATGAACTGCAGCAATTTAACAAGTTATGTTTAATTTCATGACAAAAATTAGTTTGTCATGATCTGATATGGTAATAAAAGTAAAGAGATGATGATTTTATAAAATATATGCTACCATTTAGTATTTGGTCTGAGTCAATGCTACCATAGAAGTGTGTCCTCCATTATTTGAAATTTTCCCACTACAAGGCCCCTTCAATGATGAAAATATTTTTAGACAGGACCTATAGTGAAAATTCAATATAAAGTATATTCAGTGCATGCACTAAAAAAGATGCATAGGATAATCTGCTGTTAAAGCACTTTCTGTCAAAGCTTAAATATGCAGAAATATGCAAAACTTAACAAACACGTGAAAAATAGGTGCATCAGTATGGAGATATATCTCTATATATAGATATACAAATATATAGATATATATATAGAGATATATATATATGCATGTGTATAACCTACCATGTTTAAAGTATTATCAAAATATATATTCTTATTACCAATGACATTTTGGAGCCTGTAATTCAACATACTGGCAATGATAGATTTCAGAAATTGTAACAGAGGTTATGGTTGTGTGTGGAGAGATGAGAAACAGGTTGAATTGACTTGGGAAACCCCAGTCAATAATGTAAGGTAGGCCCTAAGGTGACCTGAATTTCCCTTGGGACAGAACTGTCTTCCTCTGTTGACCAGTGGGGAGACTTCGGGGAAGCTTGTGCCTCAGTCAGTGTTCTCAACAGACTGCAAGAGTAGAAAAATGTTTTTTATCTGTTACTTAGACCTAAGGGTGGAAGAGTTAGCTGTTTGAAGTGCTCTCTAGCATTGAAATTCTGTTATTGTTAGGTCTGTATTCAAGCAGCATCCAGAATCTCTGCTCACAACTCACTGTTTACTGCACAATCTTGCAACAAAGACTTGGTTTCTGTCCCAGAGGTTTTGCAATTTTTTTTTCAGTCTGTAAATGTACTTTTAGGTATTACTTGTTACTACGATATTTAAAGGAGACAAAATGAAAAAAAAAGTTTTTAAAGAGAGCAATCTTTGGTTTATTTCTGCATGGTAGATAAAGAAATCTCTCAATTTTATTTGGAGAAGGATGTTGATGGAGTCGTGAGTGAGGGATTACATGTATACAATAGGCAGGGAGCTGTCCATGGCAAAGGTAGTCTCCTATTAATAGTCTGGAGATGGATTTTGAGTTTAATTCTTCTCATCCATTCCAAACATTCTCACAGTTTTTGGAGGAAACATTTCCTTGAGAAAATGAATAACATTTTATGTGACATTTAGGCCAGCTTTTTGTATGCCTTATCCTACATATCAGGTTGTTCTTCTTTGTGCCTCACTTTCTTCCCTCTCCTTAACTTCTTTTTTGCTGGAATTTTCTGAGGTTCTGCCACTATGGTAGAAAGCAAATAGTCAGAGTTTCCCACACTCAGCCTAATTCCAGAAAAACTTACCTGCTTGTGCTTGCCAGAATCGTGAACGAACCTTGCTTGTGCCACTGACGTGCACTATAACTGAGCAGCTGTCACAAACTACTGGTCTTGTCCAATGTTTTCATTGTGACAGAGGTTCTTTGGCCATGGATGGGTATGGAATGGTCTCACTGTTCTTCCCTCACCACATTTCTGTAAGCCTGTGCTATCACGGGGCGTGCTGAGTCCCTCAACTTTGAGATGGTGGGCAGGAATTGTTCTAAAAGTAGTAGTATTAGAAATCTTCATTTCCCAGGGAGCTGTGGAGTGTGATGGCCAAGGGAACTGGAACAAGGGATTGATTTTGGAGCCATAGTCATAAGAGAGAGTGCTGTCAGAAAATCTGCTTTTTCTTCCTCTAAAGTGTTTGTGAATATTTCTGTGCTTATTTCCTTTTATGCGTGTATGTTTCTGTCTTACATGTATATTTTTTGTTTTTAAAAATCCCTGTCATTATCAATATATATGTAAAAAAAAAACACCAAAAAAACAACTTTTACAAAAAGGGAAAGCTGTAGAAAAATATATTTTGATGTATTTTCAGAACAGGATCTCTACTGATATTTTTCAGAAGAGGATTTTTTTTCAAAGATAATGAAAGCTTGAATTATGCTTAAATGCCACACTACACTGCTCTTCTTTTATCCCATAGATTTAGTATGTTATTGCTTGAAAATAATTATAGAGTACAAAGATTGGAGCCATGAGAAATGAACATTGGAAAAAAAAAATTCAAGACTGTTCACGAAACTGAAGACACAGCGCGCGACATGTTCATCCTTGTAACAATTCTTCCTTTGTAAGTGCTGCCAAGGTCAATATCAGCTTGAATTCTTTAATGCATACTGTAAGTGCAAGCCATGCAGATTAGATCTGCCCAGAGCTATTCCTATTTGTTCATCCAGCTTTTAAAAATACATGTTTGTGCTCTTCTATTAAAAAAATTTCCATTAAAGAAATCAGCAGTTCAAGCTTGTATCAGGTCTTTAACTACAGTCATTCTCCACCTACCCTTCATTTTGCCCCAGAAATATATACAAACAAGTTTCCATCTGCACATTGCTGAATGTATTTTCATGTTCAATAACAACAGCATAATGTATTTCCTGCATTTTCCAGATAAGTTAATGAAATTAGATTATGCAGGGAATAAAAATAGTTCAATGTTAGGACTCATTATGGGAATCTTAACATTTACTAAAATGCTGAACTAATAACATTGACCATGGAATTTTGTTTTAATTGCTTTTATCTCTAGGATGAATCTTTACCTTCATGAACTATGTTATTAAGGGCACAAAGTAATCCCAAGTGCAGCAATATTTCATGCAGTCCAACTTATTTTATTAAAACTCCTATTTTTCTGAAGCTTCCAAGGAAAGAGAGAGAGGAAAAGAGGGGGAATGAGAGAGGAAATTGTCCCTTTTTGATATGATTTCTTAAATTGTGAAGCCAAATATAAGATTTTTTGGCTATTGAGAGATTTTAGGGCCAAATCTTGTACTGTTTTTTTGTATCAAGCTGTTTTTCTCTACAAAAAAATATTGGGAGAAAATCTAAATCAGCCTGATTCCTAGAGATCCTTAGGAGATTCCTTAGAGATTCCTAGTTCCTTATGGATTCCTGGAGATACTTGTCTATATGACAGGGAGGTATGCAGTGCTTCTGGGGCAATCACAAACAGGAGTAAGAGGAGTCTGTCAGTGCTTGCACTAGAATTTGTACAGAGCCATTTGTGGCTTTGCCCTTGGCAGTATCCTCAAAAGATCTCAGGAATGTCTCTGTAACAGCAGATGGACACTTTTGGACTATACTGGTGTAAAAATCTGTCATAAATATTAACAACTTGTTCAGGAAAATTGTGGTATCAGAGATTTTCTATCATCATCAATTATTCTGGCCTACCAAAGAAGGTGACATTGGGCTTCCCAATTTGAAAACAATTGATATTGTTTCACTGGCACTAAGACATCTGCATTTCAGGGAGATGATGGCCTTACAAATATTCCCTTTGACTGTTGTGTTAGTAAGCAGCTCACAGTCTTCTGACAGTAAAGTGGGTTTTTTAAGGTTTAAAGTACTATTTTCTTCTGTTTCCTTCTCACTCATCTCTCCTTGCTGTGCTCACTGCTGCTGCTGGGCTGCTGCTGGTCAAGCTGACCCTGCCATTGCCTGTTGACACTGCCAGGCTGTCTGTTGTGGCACTGACTTTGCATCCATGGCAGGATGCTGGATCTCTTGCTCCCACACTTGTCCCCCTCTGTACTGTTGCAGTTCTTACAGTGCTTCTGTGTGTTACTGACAGTTTGTGTTATACTGGTTCCTTACAGGAAAAGGGATCTCTCTTAAGACTGTGCAATAGGTTATTTTTTGTTTGGTGGCTGAGCCGAACTTGGAAAGTATTACCTGAATTGGAGGGGTGTTTTGTTTTGGTTTCTTTTTGGGCTTGTTTTTGTTTTTAATTTTCTTTTTGTAGTAGATTTATTTATTTTTATTGTTTTTCTCATAGCAATGGAAGACTGAAAAATAGTCAGTGTGACTCAAGGAAACAATTCAACTTCAAACATAACATTTTGTTTCCAGTGGAGATTGTGCTAACAAAAGTAAACAATAGAAGTATGGCACTAGAAGTTAAGCACCAGTTGTAAAACTGGCCAGGAATATTGCTCTCAGGGAGTAGTCAGGATATCTACACAAAATGAGGGACTTACATTTAAATCCTCCCTCAAGAAACATCAATTCTTCAACTTCTGCCTGCCTGATGCACGTTCTAGATGTCACATTGCGTGGGTGTAACTTTACTCAGTCCTTCGACTGCAGACATTCTACTTTGTGTAATTATTTTAATAGGAACTGACAGCTGCTTGTTCTACCTTTTCAAGAAGTGTGTGTGTGTAACCTGTTACATCATTCTCAATTTATTAATTCCCCTCCCTCATGAATATTTGCACAAGATGAAAGAGCCTCAGAAGAAGAAATTGGAACCACTTATGGGCGAAATATTACAGCCACTGCAGTGGTCACATACTGTGTTCTGAGATACTGTTTCTGAGATCCCTATTCTTAAGTGCACGCTGCGAAACTGCTGTTGTCCCCATGTGACCTTGTTGAACATAATTTCAAATGGTTTTTGTAATAAAGAAGTTTTTATATTCCTGTGTCACTGAGTTCTAAACTGTGCAGGGAGTGCAGTGACCCCTGGAGCAGGAGCTGTGCATGTACCAAGAGAATTTGTTCTCCATCTTGATCTCAGCAGTTAGCACTAGTTCTTGAAGGAAGATTAGTTTCTGAGATGATGATATTAGTAATGAATTGTGACTCCTGAATAAAAATTTACTCCTTACTAACTGATCAGTTTTTTAGACAACTGTAAGTTGAAGTATGAAAAACTAAGTACTCAGTCTGAGTTTCACTGGAATCCACTCCACAGAGAAGTCAAATCCAAGTATATCTGGATATAACTTAGCAAAGTTATGATTCTGGTGTCATAATGGTATATAACCTTTTGAAAAGCTGGCAATATGTTCTTAACTAATTAATGTAATATGTTCTTAACTAATTAATGTTCTTAACTAATGAGAGTCTCCAAAACATTCTCCTTGTTTCAGTCTGATAGTACAAAAAATGAATAAAAACTCTTAGGCTTAGCTATAACTAAACTGGGGATGTTATTCCAAGCCATGCTATTTCTGTTCATTGCCATGATGCTCTGATATTTGCTGCTTAAAGTTATTTGCCCAAACTACTTCTTTTGAAAACCCAAGCTGTGGGATCAATCTGGGTCTGACCCATTTTCACAGGCAGCACATTTTCACTGCTCAAACCACACCTTTCTTCCAGCTTTACCTCACCCATTCAAATGGTGAGACTAAGGTGATGAAATTGAACAAATCCCATTATGAAGCATTATTTTTCCTTTCAGTGACAAGAAAAAAATTTAGTGTTGAAAGGTAAGTCCTCTAGCCATGAGTATTTTGAAGCAAAATTGTAACTCTCCTTTAAGCTGCCCCTCTCATGAGATGAGCTGTCTAAAGGAGTAAAGGTCCTCTGTTTTATATTTAGTCCAGCAATATCAGATGACAAACCACAGCATTTGGGATTATATCCCTCTATGAAATCGTAGCAACTGAGTCTATTAGAAGCTTTCTCCCTCACACCGCTTTCATATTTAATTAATTTAGAAAATTGGCTTCAACTTCTCCTTTCCTTGTATTTCTTACTCCACATTATCGTTTTTGTCCAGCAGGATGTTATCTTTTCATTTGACTTTTATGGAAACATTTTTAAACCTTTTTTAATTCTTTTGCCTGTATCAAATGCTTTTGTATCCACAGTTAAAAGCTGTGCTGAATTTGAACTAGTCTTTTGGAAACTGCTGAAATCATCATTTGTTTATTCAGAATGTCATGTCTCAGACCATTCTTTTTGTTATGAAGACTGGGATTAAAGTGATCTGATTGTCAAGATCCCTACTGTCAATCTTATCAACAACTTGCAAACTTCTCTGTTATTTTCTCAGTTTAGCAAACCAGTTTTAGGACAACTGCCACGTTATGATTCAGGTAAAAGGGGCAGCAATTTCAGTTCCTGCAGCACTTCCTAGCTATGCTGGAATGTCTTGATAAGCACTTTCATAGTCTGGACCCTTTCTTGGAAACTGAGGGAGATGGATTGATTTATTTATTCCCTCATTTGTCTGTCATGTAGAGCATATGTTTGTGCTAATTTCCTGAATCTAAGAATCTAAGACACTCTGGTAGAAAATGTCCTTTTCTATAAAGGCAAGGAATTCTTGATGTCTATTTAACTATCTCCCAGTCATAGACAGAGGTTATGTGTACTGATATACTCAGTCTCTCCTTGAAGCAGGCTGAGGTGGATAATTCTGGACTTTGCCCCAGCAGTACTGATACCCTCCAAGGCCCTGTTCTGAATGGTGATCATCCATCCTTGGGGATAAACACAACCCTGTGTGATAGTGAGTACATTTACATAGCATTATCTTGGGAACCCATACCAAGGCAAACTTTCAGAATATGCACACTCACTGGTATTTCTTAGGGTGCTGTATTAGCATCTGTTTCCTCATATCAGTTAGAGGAGTGCTGCCATCAATAATGACATTGTATGAAAATTATGAATAACAAGTTGAAAAAATTATTCAGTATAGATCTGGGAACCATACAAGCAGTCTGAAAAAAAGAAAGAGGACAAAATAAATATCAGGTAAATATGATTTCAAAATACAAGCTCTTATTAATCTCTCCTGAAGAGTAAAACTCCACATTTTTGCACAAACTTCCAAGAAATATGTGCTGCCTGTGAGTGTACTGTTGGGCTAAAGAGAGCAGTGTGCTGTGCTGCCTGAGCATCAGGCTCTGCCTCTTGACTGAGAGCAGATGTGAAGCTGCTTACGCTGTTTGGAATATTTTTTGCATAACACTGAAACCCAGCAAAACAGAGGAATCTTCTGCAATTATTCATCTGTTCATAGATCTGCACTCTTCACAGACTTTCAATCTGCAGATGTCAGCCACCTGAAACTACAGGTTTCAAATGAAATAATGTTTCACACAATGACCACATGTTTCAAGAAAATAATAGTATTGAGCAGATGAAGGTAGCTGGTATGAACCAGCAGGGTATTTTACCAAAATTTTCACCTGACACATCATAAAGTATTCTTGAATTTAAGATTAAAACATCTTTTTTTTTTTTTTTTCCAATTTCATATAGATTCATGAGTGGCTTACACGTTATTTTTCAGTAGATTAAAAAGCTTGTTTTTGTTTTCAGCTATAATACTCTAATGCAATCTACTTGATAAGAATAAATTCAGTTTTGATCCTGCAAAGTAATGTGGAGGTCGAGAACCTGAAATTGTTCTGAGAAGATATGAGGATACACAAGCAAATGCCATGAAAAAGGATGTTATCAGTACAGTCAGTATAAAGCATTATTTTGTCTGCAGTGCTGCAATGTAACCACTATTTTTAAACCCGCTGCAGTTCCAACATGTTTCTTGTAAAATGGTTTTTTAATCCTATGCTTTCTCCATGTACTGTAGGCAAATTTATTTCAATGTTAAAGACTTTTTTTTTGCAAATTCAACAAAATAAAACAACCAGAAAGGTTTTTTTTTGCTAGCACAGGAACACAACTCATCAGAATGCTAATCTACCAAATTCCTTGGCATTGTTTGATTTTTCTGTTACCATTTAAAGATGTTTTAAACGCTATTTCTTGATTCAGCAACTGATTTGGCTATTCCTTCCCAATTCTGATTGATGTTATTAGTTGGCTTCTCAAGGCCTCTTGAAGTCAGTAGGACATCACTAATTTAGTCTGTGTGCTTTGGATCAGTCCTGACGTTTAATCAGAATAACTGATGCCTCTCTCTAGACATCTTGCTCTTCACTGTCACTGATTTTGTAACAAAGTGAAATCAGCATTAGCTGCAATTACATTATAAATTCTTAGTCCTTCTTGTAATTAAAACATAAAAAATATATGATGCAAACATGACATAAATTATTAATGATAATTACTACTTAAACAACAAAATCGTCTAATTATACCTTGAGAAGAAAATTATTTGGGGATACTGTAATTTTGATTTTTTGACTGAGAAAGTGAAACTAACATTAGAAAGTATAAAGATCACAGGGTACAATATTTGTAAACAAACAATGCAAATCTATATTGGGGTTTGAATTAAATATTTTTAATCTCTCTTAAGTCTATTTCAAATTGAAGCTCCCAATTTATCATGATCTGAAACAAAGACGCCACTATATTGTTAACATAAAATGTACATTTGTGCTCCTACTCTAAAATATAACAAAAAAATTTACTAGGTAACTAGGAAGTAGCTTTCCAGTGGCTAAAATACTCTGTTAAGTAAGTTCTTCTCATTAAATTACTTTTGTGCTGGAGTTTCATTAATATTCATTCTCCAAAATCTAGCAAAGGTCAGCCAAAAGGTAATTGTGCCAGGACTGAACACCTTTCCTTGGAACTTTCTGTACATATTAAAGCAATTTTTTTTCCCCTTCTGCTCCTGCAAAACTAATTTGCAGTAGGATTTACTGGCTGTCAGATCTCTCTTACTTCAAGACAACCTCTTAGAAGTTGTATCTTCTGCAGACACACATGCACACTCCCACCAGAGTGTTGTAAATTTACACTGCTGTGAGGAATTGCCAGCACCCCTGGAGAGCAGCCTGCTGTGAGCTGCAGTGGAGAGCACCATGCAGCAGCTGGAGGCAACAAGGAATCCCATTGTGTCACAGAGAAAGTCCAGTGGAGTTGGGCAAAATTTTCCAAGCACTACATTGGTGTTTGGCCAAGAGATTGCAGCAAACCCCTTACTTTTAAAGGAGTAGCACTTGAGCATTAGGGAATTAATGAATGAACCAAGGAATTGAAGAGCATTAGAAAAGAAAGTTGTGCTGATTTCACACTTCAGCCAAAAAGTAAAACCTCTGCACATAAAGGGCACATCAGCATTTATGTAATGAGGAATGGCTTCAACTCAGGCTCAAAAGAGGAGTAAATTATTATTTATTGTAAACAACTAGCTGCTTTTAACCTCGTCTTAAAAGTTCAAGTTGAACCCTAGGGGACAATTAAGGATTGCTAACTCAAGCTTGTGTATCATCACTATTTCAACCCAAGAGCAATGGATGGTCTTTTACTTTTCGTTGGAGTTTTGTCCTAGGCATAAATTATAACCTGCTCTGGTGTCATGGCAGTGTCTGGTCAGCAAGGGGAGACCCCAGCTCAGCCCTGTGTGACTCTCACCCTCAAGAGGAGCTCTGCAGACAGGTGAGACTGCTCTTTCCTGGGGAGATAGTGAGGGTATGTGGATGGGAAAAACTTGTGAAGGTGAGGGAGGAAGGAGCAGAGACTACTGGGAGCAATTCTGCCACAGGAGAAGAAGATAGGAGATTCCTTAGAAGGGCAGGCACATGACCAGGCTTCAAGGTGCTGGCAGGGAGATTTTCCTAAGACTGCACAGGACTTTTGCATGCCAAATACACTGAAAAAAAAAAAAGGATAAGAAAGACAAAAAGAACAGAAGAAAAATTTGCTGTTATTTTAATCACTCTCACTGAGCAGACTTGTGTGCTGCACCTAAAAAGTGATTTTGTGATAATTTTCATCCAACTCAAAGAGCATCAGAGATTCAGAGCTTCTTTGGTGGCTGACTTGAAGTTCACAAATCAGCTTATTTAGAATTACCCTTTTTCTGTACATGCTGTGGAATTGCTAACCAAGTTAGTCAAATGCCAGGAACTTACAGCTGAACTGGCAATGATTCCTGAAATGTCACTGTGCCACAGGGACACTAGATGCCACTGAATCAATTCCCTCTCATAATGAAAGAAATTTAAGACAGGTTGAGAAAAGATTTTGCAACTTAGCAGTTACAGAGAATCATTGCATTCTTTTGTCAAAACTGTTTTATCTGGGCTTGCAAACACCTGGTCAAATGTTAAAACTCCTCCAAAAAGAGAAGTAGTTAATCTTTTTCTGAGAGAAAATCTAATTTCCTGTCAAATGTTACATCAGAACAAACCAAAACCAGTTATGATGCCAAGCAAAACCACCTAGTGCTGGCAAGAAAAACAGACAACAAGAGCACCTCTGAGGCCTTGGTTCTCTTTTTTGGTTTCATATGTCTCACATGGGTTTATAGACCACCCTTGTCATTTTGTTCCATGCCTGGGAAGAAGTGCTCACAATTTTTTTCTGGAATCAACCATGCAGCAAATATTTTATCTACAGAAAGAAGGCAGCAGGGCTGAAGGAGGAAAGGTTCAGCTCCTTGGCCACTGTCATGGTACATTGACAGGATCTCAGAGACCAACTCTTACCTTCCTCCCAGCTCAATAAGTGCATGTTGGAATGTGGTGCCACACAGCTTTGCATTTATACACCTCCATAAATACGAACTGAGATAATGAGAACATTCCCATTTGGTTTTTTGCCTCAGATTTAAACCACCTTTTCTCACCTCACGTGAAAATACTGCAACAGTGAGGGTTTCCCAGGCTTGAGGAGCTCCTTTTTATGTGTAGGAAGAGAGCTTCCTACACATAAAGGAGAGGCATCATCTCTCAGAGCCCACTGGGCCAGAAAGAAAAGGGTTATAATGATTATTCTTATTTTAAAAATTGACAAGTAGGCACTCAACTCAAAGGCACCCATTGATGGGTTTCAGTCTAGTTTTTGTTCCTAGAACTGATTTCTATTTTATTAAAAATACAAAAGTAGTTTCCAGGTAGTAAACAAAGAAAAAAGTATCTTTTTTCAAGCGAGTCCCCTAAACATAAATTTACTTAATAGCATTAACAGTGTGGTCTAAACAAATCTGATGAAGTTTCTCATGGTGAGACTGTTTCAGTGGGGAAGACTTGGCTATCATTCTCCATCCTCATTCTACCTTCAGGAATACATAGCTGTTGTGGTTGGGAGATGGAGATTTTACCTCCTAAGTCTGAAAAGAGAATTCATCCCACTTCAAACAGAAATGGCAGTGTGAAAGGCAGATAATACTGCAACAAATGTGTCCTGCAGGGTGTTCGCTTCTGTCAGCATCTGAAACGGTCTGAGAAACTTTGCAGATCAAATCCCAGAGGCCCCTCAGGGAGATTTGTGTTCATTCTGAGACCTTGGGCCTGAGCTGATATCCACTTATTCACAGTAAGGTGGCTGGACATGTACAGAGTTACTTTTTTTTGCTCTGAGAGGGAGGAAAAAAAAAAAAGAGATTGAATTTTGAAAAGTGCATTCTGCCTCATATATCTGACGTGAGTCAGGTACTAGTTACATTGAGTGTGGCAGAGATTTTTGTGGTCACTTCAGAGTTAGATCTATCTGAAAAAAAATACATTTTGCATGGTCTGCTGGGAAAGAAAATTAAAATGTATGTGTCTGCTCTTATGGAAAGAAATAGGCTGATCAGTCTGGTTCCGTCTCACATGCTGAGAGACATCATACTTCCCACATTGCTCATTCTTTCAAGGATAAACAGCATCTAAAATGTAGACTGTGAATAAATGACACTGTTCTTTTGAGTGTAATTCAAGGTAAAGCAGATGTCCAGCACAAGTATATATAGTACCTCTACCTTGAGAATAATTTTGCTGAGTCTTTAAAAGATACTTTGCTGTAGCTGTTATCAGAGGTTTTCCTAATTGAAGATATGAGCAGTTGCAGCAGACCTAGAAGGAAATTGCTAAAGCCAATCTGATCAAAAGGCTGAAAGTGTTAACATTTTAAAGAGCAGAGTAATTGAAATGCAGACTTCTTCAATGCTAGGCATGGCTTATCATATTAAGAAACTGTTTCATGTGAAACTGGGTAAGAAGGATAACAAAAACTGATGTAACAACAAAAATACAAAAAAGAAGAATGTGTTTTCTGGTATTACTGCTGATATAAAAGTTGTTCTTGTATTTATGTGTGTAGAGATGTTATGGCAAATATTTTGTAGGGTGTGGGTGACATTTCTTTAATTTTTACAGGAAACTAAGGCAGACCAATCCACCAGCATCAGCTAAAATCAATAAGATCTACAGCAATCATCTGCAATGCAGAGGATACAGGGGTGTGCATTTAAAAGAGCAGGAGGTAAAGAAAATTATACACTCATGCCTGCATACAGATTTCAAAAGGAAAAGAAACCCCAAACATAAACCCACACAGGCCAAAGCTGTCCTCAGAGCACAGGCATTTTCAACATGCAGCAGACAGCAGTGACCAAGTGTCACTCTAGGAACAACAGTGACATAAGAATTAGCAGCTATTAGCAGCAGTTTTGGATAGCAACAAGTACTTCTAAATGAAATCATCATGTTATCTTGTTTCTCCTCCAGTTAATGTGTAAAGGGGTAATTTAAAAGGAAGATCCTGCTCTACCCGTTATAATTGAGTTTTATTTTATCTGTTTCACATTCTTACTAGGGAGAATTAAAAATGAAACACGTACTGAGCTCCCATTTGTCTCAGGGCCCATCACGGCAGTGAGGAATACCTTCTGTGAACTGAAATCCAGTAATTTAACATCATACATCATGCTGATATAAGGCAGACTCTTTTGCCTAAAGGACACTCTAATGATACACTCACTCTCTGTATTTAAAGTTGCAAATGATTTCTCTTTGTGCCTGGGTTTTAATCTTGCCATTTAAAGTGACCAAAAGGAAATTAATTGTGCAACTGATATATTTGTTTGTGCTAGAAAATGAAAAGGGTGGTGAGAAGCTGATAAGAAAACTGCGTTAGTAAGATATGGCAGTTTTAATAAACTTCCTTCAGTAAACTTCTGACTTCCTTTTTTAATGATCATTATGTCTCAAAAGTTTCTGGGCTAGAGTGGCACCAAACGTTAATTTTTATTGATCTCAGAGTTCAAAGTGAAACCTCTGAGTATTTTGAGATTGTAAAGTGGTTACTACTTAAATCATTCTAAATATATTTGGAGAACATAAATGAGTTTTATGATGTATGGAATTTAAGTTACGCCTTTTTTATGAAATCTGCAGATTTACTATAACATTTTATTCCTGACATGAAAGAAGAGAGGCTGAACTAAGGTACCTTTCAGATATTCTTAACAAGTGTTCTTAATAAGAATATCTTATTAAGAATACTTAATGATGTCAACACTTAATCTTAATGATGTCATCTTAATAATGTCACAGAACTGGAGTCATGGTCCAAGATATGTTCCAGGTAACACCATGGTAAGAAAATCAGATGTAAGCTGCACTGGAGTGGTATGGTTGCCCACAGGTGATAAAACTCAGATAAAACAATCTTCTTCATCATCATCAGATGATGTCACTACTGACAAATCTTAAGAAAAAGAAATAAAAAGCAGGCTATTGTCTTGGTCTGACTTTTTGGCCCACACCACTTAGTTGTGAACTGTGGGTGATTGGTCCTACCTCTTCTGAGCAAAGTTTTGATATTCTTATTTTGGGGATTTCTGTTGCGCACTTACAAGCTGGAGAACTGCAGATTAAGCTAGAAGCTACTTAGATTCAGAAAAATTCTTCAGATATCTAACCTTATTTCTGGTATGATTAAAGTATATAATTTTTTTCATTGCCTCAAACTAGTCAGAAATTTCCCTCTTCAGTCCAAACAAACAACATCTTTGTATATGGCAAAACATTTAAGCCACAGATTCCTGGTTATTGTATGTTTTCACTGCACATTTGCTGGATCGCGCATACTCATTTAGATTATAGGATTGCACATGAATTATTTTGACTTCATTCCCTTAAACTATTGCTATCCTTACAGATTGTGATCATCTCTGAAAATAATAAGAAAAAAAGGCCAATTTGTAGCAGCAAAAATTGTTAGTGCAGAAATTTTAACTGAATATTTCTAAGCTTTCCAGACAGGATATTTAGAGGGCGCTTGATTCTGATTTCAAGTCCATGTCAAGAACAAATGCAAACACCTTTATGAAATACAGTGCAATTCAGACCTATCTATTTAAGGAGCATCAACAAGTATACAGAAATCCCTCTGCCCACGTATGAATTGAATGTTAAAGATCACAAAGGAAACAATTCCCATTTTACTAAACAATTGTTTCCACAAATTCAGAGATTCAGTAAGTCTCCCCAGCTAAACTTCAGATTGATTTTTCTTTTTTTATTCTCATTGAGCTGAGTACTTTGGAGAGCTGGCTTTCATCTACATTTGTGGAGAGTGCTACCATGTACCAAAGCAACAGCAGTGCAGTAATTACTAGTGTAGTAATGTGGCAGTGCTTAAGATTACAAATTATTTGGCATCCTGTAAAAGTTCAGTGACATATTTCAGGCACATATTATGTTATTTAACTGTTAGACTTGAAATGCCTGGCACTAGACTTCAAGACTGCTGCAAGTAATAGCAGAGGCAGGCCTCTCCACTTTGGCTCTGCTTTGTAAGTGATCCAGAAGGCCCTTTTAAAAAGATATTTTAAGCCCATTTAAAATCAATAGACCAAATGGCTTCTAGAATCACTACTGACTTCATTGGGCTCAGCCATTGTATCACTACTCTTCTGGTGCCAAAAAGATAAGCAGAATTACATTACTCCTTTTTTTATTGGTCTGAAAAGTGAATCAGAGCAAGACTGCCTCACTTTCCTCAGCTGACTGCTTGAAAACTTTTTAATGTAGTTAATGTAACCAAAATACCTTTGTAAATGCAAAAAAAGATTTGTATAGACAGTGACTGCTGCTCCTATACTTTGAGTATTTATCCAGGTAAATTTGAAAGAAGCACTCTGAGGGAGACATGTGTACTCCTCACTCCAGCAGGATGCTGGGCCTGCCCATTGCACCCCTATTGCCAGGCTGTACAGAGAGGGGTTTGTACTCAGTTGTCGAGAGAGTTTCACATTTCACTGCCTGGTCCAAAAGAAGCTGTCAGCACAGGTCAGATTCCAAGCAGGTGTAAGTCATCAGAGAAAGGTTTGAGCAGTTACAGGTGGGAATTCATTAGAGAAATAAATTGAACAGAAGAAGGAAGATGCTTGTAGCAAAAGGACCCAAACCCACTGGCTTGTTTGGCGCTTAACAGTGACTTTGTCCCTTTGTAAACATCAAAAATATTTTAATGGATGCTGCTCATAGCCTTAGAAAAAGTTTCTCCAGGACAGAAGAGAAGCACCAGGTCTATGGATCTGATGGAAGGGTTTGTTGCCTTTCTTCAGTGTATTCCCTCTCCAAGGTGTGGTTTTAGCATGAGGAGCAGAGAACAAACTCCATCCACTAAAGTGTCTCTTCTCCCTGTCAGCTGAGATTGCTCTCCCTGTAGGGGGTACAGAGGACAGTGTGTGGGGGAGTGTTGCAAATCTTTGTCCCTGCAGGATGGCAGTTTTCCAGGTCATCATACAGAGTGGAAATACAGGCTTAGCTCCAAGAGTACTAGAGCCAGAAGCATAACTTGCATAAGCATCAGTGATCTTTCATAGAGTCACAGAATGGACTGGGTAAAAAAGGGCCTTTAAATATCATCCAGTTCAAAACCCCTGCCATGGGACTTCTTTTATTAGATAGGATTGCTCAGGGCTCCATCCAATCTGGCCTCAAACACTTCTGGGGATGGGGCATCCACAACTCTGAGCAACCTGTTCCAGTGCTTCAACAACCTCAGAATAGAAAAAAAAGTCTTCTTTGTGTGCAACATAAACCTAACTTCTTCCAGTTTAAAAATGTTGCCCCTCGTCCTGTTGCTACAGGCTCTGGTAAATAGTAAAGTCTTTCTCTATCTTTCTTATCACCTTTTTTGCGTAGTGCAAGGCTGTCTCACCGACAACATCCGCTCCCCCGATGGCTGGTGGAGATGCTAGGGAGCGGCGTGGGCCCGAGGGCCGGGGCTCCTGACAGGGATGTGACAGGGGCTGCTGACAGGGATGTGACAGGGGCTCCTGACAGGGATGTGACAATGCCCCCGGAGCTCTGGAAACTCCCAGGTGATCACCCTCGACCAGCGCGTGAATGAAGGAGAAGAGCGGGCTTTGCTTGCCGATTCAAGGACGCTTTATTAACATAACACAAACTGAATCAAGGGCAGAGGCAAAGACCAGGAAACAGGGGCAGGCTCACAGGTTTTAAGGGGGAAAGAGAAGGGAGGGGTCTGGGGTTAGGAACCAATGACAAAGCAACCGGGGTGGAGCTTGGAGTGGGGTGGCAATGCCTAAACCAGCGAGGGAAAAGCAGGGGGAGGATACAATCTAACTAAACGAATGGTACACAAAAGAGAAGAGAGCTTTCCAGACTCAGGGGCAGGGTTAGGGGAGGAATGACAGGTGGATGCAGGAGAGGAGAATAAGGATCTAACCAATAATGGGGGGAAACTGGGGCAAACCATTAGGGGTACAGAAAAACTATGACATAATGGGGGGGTCCCAGGACAGTTTACAGAATAGGGGTACACATTAAAATATGCACTGCAACAAAAGGCTGCAATGAAGTCTCTCTGCAGCCATCTCTTTACGCTGAACCCCTCAACTCTCTAAGCCTATCTTCCCAGGAGAGGTGTTCTAGCCTTCTGATCAACTTTGTGGCCTCCTCTGGACCAGTTTCAACAGAGATTATGTTTGAATTGAGGTTGTTCTGTGGGCTGCAGCACAATACTTCATATTCAAGAATATGGTAAAGACAGCAGTTTCCCACCACCAAAACAATGGATCTTCCTTGTCTACAGGAAGTTACAAATGAGGATTAATGAACTTGTGAGGAGAGCGAAAAAGCTGCTGGTGAATCTTTTCCTTGCCATGAGAGCAAGGAAAGACCTTGAATTCCTCCTCTCTCCCTTTACTTTATTATATGTGGCTTATAAAGATACAAGGACATCTTTATAATGTCATTTATATATAATATAATACAATATAATTTATAATGACATCTTTTTAAATCTCATTGTTATATGTATTGTGAATACATTACTTTTTTAGCTGATCCAGTCAGCTTGGAAGTGTTGAGAACCGTTGAACTTCACTTTATGATTCCTGTAAATGCTATCTCACCACCAGGGACACGCTTAGGTGCTGGCATAGTAAATACCAAGGCATGTGTTCATTCTGACATTAAAGTTGGCTCAGAAGAGATAACTGCTCTCAGCTGTCCTCAGCTCTGTCACATAAGGGAACCTTCAGTTCCAAACCGCAACTTCATCCATTAAGCTCTTGAATCTGAATTCAATTCTGTCATCACTCTCATTGGATTTTATAAGCGCTCAGTGGTGTTTGGGATAAAACCTACACAGAGTTTTGTGACATCAGGACAATTTCTCTCTCCCTTGATGAATGTGTAAACCATATTTATATATTTTTTGAGCACATAGCACAACCTTCTAGCTGTTTTCAGTCAGCCAACAGACCCCAGGGACATTTACATTACATTACATACATTTCCCTGGGTCCAAGTAGGATGATGCAACTTTTCATACCTTTGCACAGGTAGCATTCTAAGCTTGTAAAATGGTGTCCCTTTATAGGTGGGGTGTTGAAACCAGAGCTGGGTACAGATGAAGTCAATGTTGGATTTCTGTGTTGTGTCATTATGGTTCATATAGCTGGTTTATATTAATGTGTTTAAATTGAAATAGAGCAGAGGAAGAAAAGTGTTCCTGCCACCACACACCACTTTTGGCTTGTCAGTGGCAGCAGAGATGAGTCTTCCTGATTCCCAGGAGAGACCTGCTAGTTGGGTTTCTCCTGCTGAAACATATTTGACTTCCACCACTAGAACGAATGCATGTTTTCAGAACAAACTCTGTTGGGAATGACAGGTACTGGTGCTGCTTGTCTGCTGAAACCACTGTGATTTTAAATTAAACTAGTTGCACTTTAACAGAGTAGGAAAAAAAATAAAGAAAATGTTCTCTCAGCTGTGAAAATAGGACCTCACTTGAGAAATATATCCTGATTTGGGCTCAGAGCTAAATCACACTCTGTGCTGATTGCAGTGATATTGCTGCTTACAAGCACTTTTTTGGTCTAGGTTCTTCTGCATAGCACCACATTCTTGACTCCAGAAATGAGCAGAGCCTGAGTTGTGTGAAAGGTTCAGATTTCTAGGATAAGGTGGAAACTGATCTTATCTTATAGGACTGCTCCAAATATAATGAAGTAATTATAAAAAAAGTCAGACTCCAGCTTTTTCTTTGGATTTTGTTTGCTAAGTGGCCATACATTCATTTTTGAGACGCTAAATATTGAGCAGATGTGGTAAATGTACTCTAAACAAGACATGGTCATGTCTGCTGCACTAAGCAGAGCAGAACCAAATCTAATTCTGAATCAGCCCAGGGTGGGAAACAGGACTTGCTTAGACTCCTGTGGTTCTGGTTATGTGCAAAAGTGTAAATTACTCTAAAAAGATGAGGATGTCTAGTCTATTTTTTGTCTAGTTTGGGATAAGCTGCAGCTGACAAAATGAGGCAAAATATTTCGATTAGATACAATTTAGTTTGAGTGCAAAATATGTTAGACGTATTATTCCCCCAATGAATTTTCTAGGCTTAAAAACTATTTCTGTATTTGAAATCATCAATCCAATTGTGAAATCATGTATTTCTATTATTTATTTAACTACTTCAGTGATTTTTATGTCCTTGCAGGTTGTAACAAGAATTAGTAGTTAACTTGTCTTTGTTTCTTTTTTTTAAAATTATGTCTCTTGCTTAGTTAGTCAGCAAGGTTTCCATTGAGTCACAAGGATTGACATGGAGGGTTTGCTCATCCAATGCAGAAAAAGCCATTTGATTCAAGAACTGAGATGAAGAGACTCTAGTCTTTCATTTATTTACTTTCCCAATAAACTTGCCAATTAAGATATCAAGCAGTCTCACAAATCCAGATTCATCCTACCTTATTTAGACATTGAATCAGAAATGAGTTTCCAGAGGACAGTTCCAACTGAGGTTGAGTTGATTTGCTTCCAGTGATGTCTGTGTTTCCTGGCTGACTTCGGGAGATATGTAAGGCATCCAAACTCCTGACTAAACCACTGCAAGTGCCTACAGCTCCCTGAGATGGATATAATGTCTGACTGATCCATGTTATCAATTGCTTGGATTTCTTAGGCCATGACAGTGAGCTGCATAACACCATGAGCACACGTTTAGATTCATTGCCTATATTAAGAAGTAGAAATGCTCTTGGAGAAGAGTCATAGGGCTTAGTTGAAAACTTTGTAATTGATGATGTGATATTTATATGAATTAGGGTTTGGCAAGCTTTGCTATAAACAAAGCTTTATTGCCAGGGTTGGAATGGAGAACTTGTCTCACTACCATTGATCATTATTCCCAGGAACAGATCAGAGCATGGGAGTAAGGGGCAGAAGAGCAACAAGAAAATAACACCTACCATTTTTATTTGCTATTTATTTATCTACTCATTAGATAGACAGCCAAATGGGTCTGAGAGAAAAGAGCCATAGAGGTTCTATAGAGAAAGGCAATGGATACAACTGGATGCTAAATGAAGTTATTAGATGAGCATTACAGCAAATAGGTCAAAGGAGTATTTTTAAGGAGGGGAAATATGAGATGGAAAGTGATTCACTCTTTGATCACTCATGAAATTTGTGTTTTCACATTATGCACTTTCACTAGGCTGCAACAATTAAGCCTTCTCATTTTGCATGATGCCCTTGATATCTAAATGTACACTTCTATCACGGATTTGGTACCAAAAAAGATATCATAGGTATTAAAAGAATTACCTCAGACCCAGAATCTTGACTAGATCATTTTTTAAATAATAATTTTTCTTTCTGAGAAATTAGAAAGTTCTAAGTTCTGATTGCCCTTGTTTCAGTCACACAAAACTGCTTTTATTTTTCAAATAATATTCTGGAAAGATAATTTAAAATTGAGAAGGAAAAACATCCAACTGATAACTAAAGAAATGGTAATGTGGCAACTAACTCTTCCTAGGAAAGCTCTGACTCCTCTAGTGCAAAAAAGTAGAAAGTCCAGGTAGTGAATGTACAGCAAAGCAGTTCCCAGCTGGGCAGGATTAAAAATTAAATTTCCTGAAAAGGTCACCAGAAGTAGGTGAGGGTATGACATAAACACCATTCTAAAGGCAGAAGCCCTTACTTTTGTCTTTGTCCTTGGAAAAGACCTTGAAAGAAAGCAGCATGTCCATCACCTTGTGTTTTGGAGAAATTAAGTTCAAATCCTTGAAGTAAAAGCAAAATTCATAAGCATGCTGTGCTGGTTTTTTCAGATTACATTCCCTGTGATTCATGCTGCTATCCTTCATTTTCTAGTACTTTACTCTTGGGACTGCTGGAATATAGTGAAGGGATGAATGAACATTACTTTGACAGAAAGGTGAAAGGCATGTCTATCATACCCTGTGTTTTAATCAGGTAATCTCTAAAGAGGCTGCAATGTAGCAGTAAATATTCTAGGTAGATAAAGGATTTACTTTTCCTTTTGAAATCAAGAACAACCTGTTTTTATGCAATTATTGGTAAATAACAAAAATCCCAATCCACCTGAAAGTACCTGCCATGCTAATGTGATGTGTAATATAATCAGGTGGCGTTGGGTGAGGTCCTAGAGGGACAGATACATAAAAGCAGCATTTCTGCAGAACTTCTGTTTCCAAGTACTTCTCTGACATGCATTTCCACATAACAATGGAATCCTAGAATATAAGATATGTTAAGATATGTTCCTTCTCCTTGCTTCTGTTCAAAATAGTTTCTCTCCTGTTTCCCTACAGAGTTTTGGAGAAGACTCTTTCTAAACAAAAGCACTCCTGATTGCTAAAGACCACTCATTGGCATGGAACAGTCATCCACTGGGGTTTTGTTTTCACCACTAACAGAGATCCTGAGAATGACTGGGACACAGAAGTTACATCTGTGCAAACCAAAATCAAACAGTGACCTAGGTCTGGGCATTGGTGTTGGGAGAGTGTGTATGGGTCTGTATGTATGTGGCTGTATGGCCCAGCAACCATCACATGGTAATTCTTTGCCTAGTTCAGTAAATAAAATGCAGAAAAAAGATGTATACTGATACTGTTAGGATGAAAACAGCCTAAACTAAACCCACATTTTCCCATTTGATTTAACTATACATTTAATTTCTATAAGGAAGCAGCACAGGTGCACAAAAAGTTGGTCAGATAATTATTCAGTTGTCTGTACTGTAATCACTTGAATTTTAGGAACCTGAAAATGGAAAATAGAATTTTTTGTTTAAAGTTCTGCAAACATTTATACCAGTGTCACTGGTACTGAAATTCTGAAGCTACGTTCCTAGTGCAAGCAGCTTCCATGTTGTACAGGTGGAAATGTTTTCTGACTCAAAGAGACAGGAGAAACCTGATCAGTATTTGCCTGTCTCAACTGAAAATAGAAAGTGCTCTCCATTTTACCGTGAATATATGTAAAATGTAGACTCCCAGTTCTAAGGCTTCATACATTTCAAACTTTCACTGAAAGGGAGAAGTCTCTAGTCAGTGAAAATGGTGAGTTCCCAATTAGCTTAGTATCCTCCATGGACAATAAACACATTACATGGGTGAAGAGAATGAGAAACTTATCCTCCCCCAATAAACATATTCCACACTTTGATATGTGTGTTTTGTAGTGCCATTAATCTACTCTTTAAAACTTTTAATGTTGCTTATTGATGTCAGTGGAAAATCGTCTGGCAATAAATTGGTGTTTCAAAAAAGGGTCCTGTTCCACACTGTGATTAAATCAAGGTTATTTTCATTCTGTGTTAAAGGGAAAAAAGAGACATCAAGCCAAATTCCTCTTTCATGTAGCTGTAACATTAATTGATTTAAGGAAATCTAGGTATATTTTCTAGCATTTACAAAAAAAGCGTTCAAATAAATAAAAATTTAAGTGTTGCATAGCTTTTTATGTTGTGAGGTGTGTAATGCAATTTTTTGATTGTGAAAATTATCCCAAAGAAAGAGCTGAATATGACCTAGAAAAAAAAGTTTCATTTCCAATAAAGCAGTATTTTCTGGAAAACAAGACCAAACTTTTAAAAACTGCTCTTTGATTGAATGTATGTTAAAATGCAAGAATAAACATGTAATTTACTTATATAATTTGATACATATTTTTTTCCATGATGTGAGTTCATGTAATCACACCAAACTCTTCTTGCATGTGGAGATCAAAAATAAATTAACTTTTAGTGAGCTTTTGATGAATTAAGTTAAATTAGAACAGGTTTTTATTAGATCATGTATAACTGCTGAAATTTCATATTTTGCACAAAAGAAAAAAAAGTTACATGAGACATTTAAAATGTCTTAAAACAATGGAGGGAACTGTCTTAGTGTCTGAGAAATGATTCCCTCAAACAGTTTACTGGAATTAATGAGCCTGGCTTTTGGCTAACTCCACTGCAACCCAGAATTCACCAAACTCCAGGGAACTAAGAGTAATGCACAGCCAGCACAATTGGAAGAGAAAACCTTGGCGGTTCTCTGAAAAGACAAAATAGAAGGGAAATGTAGTAGAATTGTCTGTGTGGACTGTCTTATCTTACAGTCTTGCAGAAGTAAATGAGGATCTGGAACCACGGCCCATCAGCTTAGGGATTTGAGATCTGATAAGAGTGATTTGAGGACAGACTGATTCAGATAAATAAATTCCAGTGATACATTCTGGTTATCTACACTGGGATCCAGTCTGATGAAGAGATATGTAAATATCTACTACTTCTTAAACTTCATGAAAAGATGTGAACCTAGGTGGATTTAATATAGGTTGTGTTTTATAACCATTCTTAACACCTGTAATAAGTTGAAGATTTTTCATTACCTTACACCCTTCCTCCTTTTGCTGTAAGTAGTTGTTTCCTGCTCTGAAACCTCATTTTATTCTCATAAGATATATGCACTTGTATTAAAGCAGAAATGATGTGTTGATAATTACATGTTAAAAAGCAAAAAACAAATGCATATGTTCATTCCTTATCCATGGTATGAATCCAAAAGATGATAATTCTGGTGCCACCTCTTCAAATACAGCATTTCAAAGAACTCTTCCAGTTTAACATCAGGGATAACACTGGGAGTATCAAAACTCTTCTTGGTTTGCTTTTAAGATTTTGTTAATTATTTCTCAGGAAGGCCATAAGAGACCCACACCATTGTTTATTTGCATCCATGTCTGAGATCCAGGTGCTCAGTGGGTACAGTCCTTTGCCTGGCTTTTGCAGCTTTCCTTTCTATTCCCTCTCACCCCCCACATCCCTTCTCCTTTCCCCTGCCCTGTAGCACAGGAAAAAGGTAAACTAGGTTCACCCACCAGCTTTATCTCTAGTTCTGATTTTTTCTTGGAAATTGGTTTTCCCTAAGCTAGTATGATATGAAGCTCTCAGCTTTTTCTGATCATTTTTTCTCTTTTTTTTTTCCTCCATGGAAATTGCAAAAATTATTACCAACCAGGAGTGGCATAGAACTGCAAGAGAAGCTACAGATTTCCTTTTTCAAGAGAATATATGCTAAGTAGTGCCATAAGTCATCCATAAGGTTTTGCAAATTTTTATTAAAATAGATCATAGTGAGAAGCTCTTTACCTATCATTGTATAGATTTTCAAACTTTTAGAGAAAGAAACTAGAGAAAATTTGTACCTGGCTATGAATTTTTGTTTTCCTATCTATGATATATCATTTCAGATAATGCAATCAATAACAATGCCCTAATTTCAATCTCTACATTCTAAAATTCAAATAATTTTTAATTTGTAGTAAAAGTTGATGCAAAAACTCAAGGTTGACGATAAGAACTTGTTAGTCTTGTGGTTTATTTTCTGATATTAACAGAAGAGAGTGCCTAAGCACAGTAGGTGTTGAGCTTGCAGTTGCTTTCCAGCTCACCTGGAAAATCAGCGATTGCAGAGCAAACTTCACCAAGAATTAATGGAGATGCTGGCGGTGGGGAGGCAGCTGCCAGATATCCACTGTAAACATAATGTATGTAAGTGAAACTATTACCGATGAGCTATTAATGTGCAGAACTGGTAACCAGTTTCTTAGATTTAAATAATGCAGTGTTTTTATCCTTAAAGGCGTTATCTGTGTTTGTGGAAGTTTGACAGGCACTAGAAAATGAAAACCTCTCTTTCCCCATTGAATGGAGGCTGCATGCCAGGGTGTTTTTACGTGGGTAGATAGGGATAGGGCAAGGTGAATGGTTTTAAAGTTAAAGAGGAGAAATTTCGATTAGGTGTTGTTTGCTTGGATAGTGGGGAGGCACTGGTACGGGTTGCCCAGGGAAATTGTGGATTCCCCACCCCTGGAAGTGTTCAAGGCCAGGTTGGATGTGACTCCGAGCAACCTGATCCATGGAAGGTGTCCCTGCCCATGGCAGGGATGTTGGAACAAGGTGAACTTTAAGGTCCCTTCCAACCCAAACCCAAACCAGTCTATAATTCTATGAGTTCATATAGATACAAACACAGTTTCTCTCCTCCTGTCAAAAAGATTCAGCTGCAGGGGTAGATTTTTTCAGTGTCACGAGCAACCGACACAGCTGGATTTTTAGTATCTGGATTTATACCCCAGACACCAAAACAGGCACAAACGTTTTGCATTCATTATTTAAATATTTTAAATTTATTGTGTGGAATAAACACAAAATAAGCAAAACAAATTCTTGTCACTGAAATTTTAAGTGGAGAAATTCATACTTGGAAAAATAAATGCATTTTAACAGAGATTGTCTGTAAGTCACAGCTAGAACCCTCTGCTGAATAGTTGATTACCTTTCACCAGCAATGTAAGTATTTTCCTAAACAATTTAACAGCATAATAGAGCTTAGATCAATGAAATCCTACTTCTTTTCTTTTGGAGAATATTGACATATTCATTCTGTGAAACTCCCTAGTACAGCCTTTTAAATGGTTCCAGAATTTTGAAATATTTTTAGCTGATTTAGCCATATGCTGTGTTTTCTAAGTCCAGAAAATACCAAATAAGAAAGAAACACACAAAAAAAAAAAAAAAAAAAAAAACAAAAAAAAAAAAACCCCAAAAGTTCAAAGTGTTAGGGATTGCTTAATACATTAATGAAAAGCTCATCTTTTATTAATAGCTCATGTATTATTAATGATGTCAATACATATTGATATTATAGTGTATTTTATTCAAATGAAATATACAAAGAATATAACTTATTATCAGATTTATCTTGTCCCACACAAGGTTTACCCATAATCTGATTAATTTGCTCAATTAATTTGCTTAATTTGTGCCTCGAATAATACCATCCATGACAGTAGCAATTGAGCTCATTTGCTTGCTTTCTGCTTCATACTAATTTTGCTGTTTTAAGAAAACTCACTACAGTGTGATCAGTTCAGGTCTCAAGACTGTTTTAAAGAGGTAAGACTCATTTTGCCAACTTTCAGAAGAGATTTTGAATGACTGGGGTGCAATTAAATTTCAACCAAAATAGCCATCCAGCTAGCAAGAGGGGGAGGAGGGGGAGAGAAGAGATCTTGCAGCTATGTCATTAGTTAACTAGGAAATTAAACAATTGAGAACAGCACAGAATAGCCCATATCTGTACTATTAAATACTTTTCTCCTTCAAAGCATTTTAGCAAAGCCATTGCATTAAGTGGAAGAGGAATATGTTACAGCAACTGGAGGTTAAAGGGTTTCCTTTACAATCCAACACCAACCTGTGGCTGATTTGTTGGTGCCCACCCCGATTATAAAACCCTCATTGTTAAGTAACAACTGTCAGTGCTCACTAATCCAATGCTCCAGCTCTGGGCTAGAGAGTGACATCCCAAAGTGACCCAGGCTCCAGCGAGATGTGACTGCCTGCTCACACCCAATTGCCCTCACCCTTTGTAGTGCCTGGGTGACCAAATTTTCTCAGTGAGCTTGAAAACCAGATTTCTTCCCATGGTTTGTTATAGCTAATTGGAAAGGTGTGCACACCTGGCTGTGGTTGGGCTATAAGGGAAATAATATGATATCCCTTCATACATTTCTCTTTATACCAGTTCTTGTTCTCTTGCTCTTTCTCCTTCTCCTCTTCAATACTACTCATTTAGAAATGTATCTAGGGTTAGGCTGCTGAAATGATGCAGTTCCCATTTCTAGAGGAACAGTTTTGGAATCAATATGAAAAGTAAGCAGTGGCTTTTACACTGATAGGCGTAAGTGCCCCTCAATAAGTAAATAACAAATAAATAAGCTAAATATATATTTCCACCTTTCAAATGGAGATAAACAAATTCAATCAAAAATCATCTAAACATGATATGAATGCCTTTAATTTTATTTATTCAAGAAATAGTCTTGAATACAAAATCCTTGAATACCAGAGGAATGGATTTTTTCATATAAGGTTCAAACCTATATGAGCCTCCTATGAAATTTCAGTTGAACTGTCAACCTAGTTCTGTTCTGACTTTAATCTCACACATTATATTGATGCATTCCAGAGGCAAAATTGATTTATACTTGACACCTTTATTCTCCAATAATGCATACAAATAAATATTTTAACAGGGGAAGCCTCTGGGTTGATATGTTTGTATTACTGACATCGGTGAACAAGGGCTTACCTGTACCTGTAAGAAATGAGCAAGACTCTCAGCACTCAAAGGACTGCCAAGACCATCTCAGTTCATCTCTTTACTCATCTTCTTAAGAAAGAAAATTACTGTTGAAATGAATGGAAGAATCTGTCAGTGCATGAGAAGCTTTCAGGAAGACATGGTGCCTGAGGAACCAGTTTGGTTATCAGCTAATCCAGGACACCAAATTAGATATTTCAGGTTCAGTTTTCAGAAAAGTATTCCTGAGCTATATACAGAAATCAGCAATTACAAAACCAGGATAAGAATATGTCACAGAATTCAAGAGCATGTAATTTAATTATTTAAGCAATGACTCTTCTTTGAAATAACTGCAAAATATAATAAACTATGAAAGCATATATTTACGGAAAAATACAAAATGCCATTTGAGATTTTTAAAAACATTTTGTTGTTTTAATTGCTTAGCTTGCTCTGAAAAGCAAGTTAAAATAAAATGCATTTAAACAAATATGGAAGTGCCCTTGCTCATGATTTCTGTATTTATTTTCTTCATAATCAAAAAATGGAAACTTAGAAATTAATTTTAGCACTTAGTATGTAAATTACTCATGGCAAGAAGCCCCTTTATCTTCTGTGTTTTCTTTTTTTGTGGCATTAGTGATACTTGCATAAAACAACCTTAATATTCAAGATAATTATTCTGCAAACAACTGTTCTCCAAGATTTATCTCTAAATAGTATCATCAAAACATCATAGTATCCATATATGTTTTGCTTGGTTAACATTTATCACTGAACTTTTTCAATATGGATTTTAATCTGTGGTGCTGTTATTTTAATGACAGCCCTTAATTAGGGTTGGCATTTCACTAGCCTTATTTCCAAATTCAACTCATTCTGACCTCAGACAAGTTACTGAAAGCTGTTGAGCTTCAACTTGTATCAAAAGTGGTATGCAGTCTTAATTTTCCAGACTTCAAGTCCATCTTCATTTGCGGTATACACGTGGTGCTCATGGAAAGGTCCTACCTACATGAGTCACAGGATCACAGAACATCCTGAGTTGGAAGGAGCCCACAGGGATCATCAGGTCCAACTCCTGGCCCTGCACAGGACACCCCAAGAGTCACACATGTGCCTGAGAGCCTTGAACAAGCATTTTTGAACTCTGGCAGGCTTGGTGCTGTGAGCACTTTCCTGGGGAGCCTGTTCCACCATCTGGCTAAAGAGCCAGAGTCAGGAAAGCTGGCACACATCATGAAGAAGGGATTTGCTCAGGCTTGCATTTTGGCACCAGAATTTCTTGATCTGGAATGATGTAAATTTTGTACTTGGAAAGAAAGCATCGAAGTAGTAAAAATCAGTAAGTATTGCTGTCTGGGTGTTATTACATGGCTTTTATTATACATAATAATGCAATTCTGAAAGGTCTAAATCTTTGTTATTCACATGGAAGGGAGGCAACAAAGTCTTACAGGATTAGATGAAGTGGAAATGCTGACAGTAAATATGTTGTTTAGAGTTCTGCCTTTCGTTGTAGCAATGTTGCACCTTAAACAGTTTATGTTCAAAAAACTTCAAAGGTTAATTTAAGCAGTTTAATGATGTGAAAAGTGAAATAACTTATCCACATTGAACATGTGGTGCCTACAGTGAGTTCCTCAAATCAGGGATGATGCTTTTCCCTTTCCATCAGTGTGACATAACCATCACCCCACCTGACCATCTTATAAGAAAGAATTGTGCTGAAAATTGGTATTAAAATGAACATGCTCTTGTTTATTTCTCATGGCATTTGACAAGCATTTTTTGTATGTTTCCATGCTTGTATGCAATATACATTCATACATTTGATGTTAAATCAAAGGATTAGGTTTAGAAATGTGGATTTTATGACTTGTAGTAGAAAAAAGTTAATTCTGTGGCAGAAATATATAAAATTGAACATTATAATTACCTAGTGATGCTGATTTCTGAAAAGATTTCATGCAGATCTATTTGTGAGTTTTAAATCCTCATCTACAATTGTCTTTGTAACAAAACCCAAGCTGTTGTATAATTCTTCTTGAGCACAAATACATTTTATTTTGCCTTTTTTCCCTGTCTGTATTTTGGGGTTTTTTTCCCCCTGTGTGCTGGTTTTGGCTGGAATAGAGTTAATTTTCTTCATGGTAGCTGGTATGGGGCTGTGTGATGGATTTGTGCTGAACACAGGGTTGATAACACAGAAATGCTTCTGTTATTGCTGAGCAGGGCTTGCACAGAGCCAAGGCCTTTTCTGAATTTTGCACTGCCATGCTGGGGAGGAAGTTGGGGGCACATGGGAGGGTGGGAGGGGACACAGCTGGGACAGGTGACCCAAACTGACCAAAGGGATGTTCCAGATCATAGGGCGTCATGCTCAGTATGTAAAATGGTGGGGAGAGGGGGTGAAGAAGGAAGGAGGGGACATTTGAATTGATGGTGTTTGTCCTCCCAAGTCACCATTATGTCTGATGGGTCCCTGCTGTCCCCACTGAACACCTGCCTGACCATGAGAATTGATGAAAGAATCCCTTGTTTTGCTTTATTTGCATGTGTGGCTTTTGTTTCCCCTACTAAACTGCTTTTATCTCATTCCACAAATTTTCCAGCTCTTACTCTTTTAATTCTTTCCTCAATCCTGCTTCTGAGGGAGTGACCAAGTGGCTGCATGATACTTGGTTGCTGGCTGGAGTTAAACCACAGCGCCCTGTGATTTATTTAACGTGTGTTCATCTTTCTTGTGTCCTCTCCAGCACAGTCATATTTGAAAGGGCAGAGAGTGGGTGTCCCTGGTCTTCAGGACAGTCTTGGAGAGATTAATAGGAAAATGAAAGATAGCTTCTGCTAGAAGAAATGAGTATGGAAGGGAGGAATTTAGGATGGGAGGTCTTGAGAAAATATTTTTGTCTAATTCTCCTTCCATTCCATGAAATCATCATTCTTTTTACCTTCATGTTTTCTCACGGCTTTGGAAATAACCACACTGAGCATCTGTCCCCTAGAGCATTTGTGTACATGTGTTGAGCTCCAGAAGTCTGGCTGCAGTCTGGGTTTTAGCAGGCAGAGCTCGTAGGAAGTCAAAGCTTTATTAAAGCATTGGAAGCCAACTTCTGTCTGCTTCTTTTGCATCCATAGGTCTTGTGTGCCTGAAAGTTTTCTGCCTTTTCCTGAGTATACCTGTTGGTCCAATAAAAGCTATCGGATCTGTCCATAATTATTTTGTCCTGGATCATCACGGATACAGCAAGAGAATCACAGAATGGTTTGGGTTGGAAGGGACCTTAAAGATCATCTGGTTGCCACCCCCCACCATGGGCAGGGACCTCTTCCTCTAGATCAGGTTCCTCAAAGCCCCATCCAGCCTGGCCTTGAACACTTCCAAGAATGGGGCATCCACAGCTTCTCTGGACAACCTGTTCCAGTGCCTCATGACCCTCACAGCAAAGAATTTCTTCCTAATAACTAATTTAATTCTCTCCTCCTTCTGTTTAAAGCCATTTCCCCTTGTCCTGTCACTTCATGCCCTTGTCAAGGGTCCCTCTAAGACCCAGCTACACCCCAGCTATGCCAGAGCTACAGCTACCCACAAGGCACATGTGCACACTCACCAACACATTATTTCCTCATTTCTTACACTGCACATTTTTTCAGTATTTTTCTTTCTCAAATATAAAGTTTCTTTGTGCTTTATTTCTACACTTAGAATTACTTCAGAAATACGAAAAGTTTAAGAATTATTATTAACTCTTAGCAATAATGCTTCATCATTCCCATTTCCCTGTATAATTCATTGGGGCTCCATCATACAAAAGGAAGCCACATGATAAAAGCTTGATATAGCATATTTTATGATTCTTAGTGCCCAATATTTGACTTTATATAAAGGAAATATGCAAAGGATTATATGTTAATTTTATATCTCCACAAAAATAAAATTGACATCTCCTAGTATTGTAAAATTGAGAATTAAAAAGGTGAAATAAATCAAGAATGTTAGGCAGCTCTTCTACAGTGATTAACTCTTTTGTCTGATCTAAACTGTATAATGTTGCAGTCCAAAAGACAGAGTTCCTTTTACAATTAAACACTATATGAAGAGATATTAAAGAGCCATTTCAGCTCCCCTGTTTCTATGCCAAGTATGGTTTGAACATCTGTGTCATATGCTTCTAGGTAATCTCCTTTCCAGGTTTGAAGACCCAGATCCATTATTCTGTACATGGATACTTTTTCACACTGATGATCATCCTTTTTAAATTTTTCTGAAAATTTTTTGTCTTCAGTATGTTCTCCCTTGGACTAACAAGACAGAAAAGCACATGGTGAGTGAGTAATGGATTTGTAGAGTAGCATAGTTGTATTTGTTTTCTTGTTATTAATTGTTCTAGTAATAATTCTTAACAGTGGGGAGAGGGATTTTTTTGGTCTGGGTTGTTTTGATTTTGACTGTCACTAAGTCCTGAGATGATGTTTTAATGGAACTATCTGTCATGAACCCAAAGTCTCACTCCTGAACAGTAATGCTCAGCTCAAAGCCTGTTATTTTTTTCTGAGAACCTAGAATTGTATTTCCCTATGTTTAGAATTTTGTGCATGTGTACACTGAATTTCATTTGCAAATTTTTCAAGGCCTATGTAATTCTTCACAATTAGATCCTGTTCTTCCAAGCATGAATAACATTGCAACTTCACAAAACTTTTCATGGCTCTGCTCTGTTGTTTTGCCATTTTTCAAAATAAAACTAGTGAACAGCACATCCTTGTATTACTGTTGACCTCTCTTCACTGTTGAGAAACCCTAATTGTTTCTTATATTTTAGGAGATAATTTAACAATTCTAGCTAGCACATTTTTTCTTCCCCTACCAACTGTTCACTTCTGTTGTGACTACTTAATTTCTGTAAGAGCTTTGGATGAGAGACTTTATCAAAAGGATTGAAGAAATTCAGATAATTCATCTTTATCCATGTCTCAGCTCAGCTGATTCATTCAAAGAACAAGAGTTTTTTAGATCTGTTTTTATTTATTATTGTTATTATTATTAATTATTATTATTATTACTTCTCCTGCTCTGTGTTGTTCAATTCTCATCTAACATTCCCATAGTTTTCCCAGCCTTCTCCAAAAGTTCTAAAGATTGGCCACTTGTTTGCTCACCTCCATTTTCAGTTTTCAAGGAAGTTGTAGGTGAGAGTTGACACACAGCTCTCAGTAGTTCAGTTGTTCCATCCTTCACATCTTTTAAAATACTTTGATGAATTCACTGTGGTTTTGAATTATTTGAGTTCATTTGCTCTACTTATACCATAGTGACTTCCTCTGTTCCTTCAATCTCACAGAAATTCACTGCTAAGTCCCTCCATCCCTCTCAAGGTTTCCCAGGTGGGATCTACCTAGTTCCTTTTATGGCAAAAATTGATGGAATCCTTTGAACGGTTTTGTCATCTCTGAGTTGATGCCCCTTAAGCCTTGGACATCAGTACTAGCCAGTTAAACAAAGGAACTTGATCACATTTAAACCATTAGTGTCTGATTGGGTTTGACAGTCAGACAGCACTTTCCACAGTTCCAGGCACCATTTGGAAAGTAACACAGTAAATATTCTCCATATTTTAGAGGGAGTTACCCTGCTAGAAATGGTAAAATGCTGTATGGGGGTGATCATGCTGGACCAGTAAGCTAAAGGACCAGGACAGAGCTTTGTTTTTCAGAAGAGATGTAAATGATTCTGTGCTCACTGTCCTGTGTTGGAATGAATCTGCCCAGAGTTTGCATTTTAGAGCCAATTCTAAGCTATTCTCCTTCTTCTGAATAATTTATGGGAGACAGGTTTCTCTAGTTTTTATCCTGGCAAAACATTTTCTTCCCACCTTCTTCACTGTCCTGTGTTGGAATAAATCTACCCAGAGTTTGCATCTAAGATACAACATTAAGCTTTTCTCCTTCTTCTAACTAAATGATGTGAGACAGATTTCTCTAGTTTTTATCCTGGCAAAACATTTTTTCCCACTTTCTTCAGCCAATTCCTCACTAATGTTAAGGGATACCTCCTTACAAAATTATGTGATAGAGATTCAGAATGTGATAGAATACCAGGAATATTTTTTTTTCTTGAAAGAAAATAGAAAAGCTGGACCACAATTGTACATATGTCTTAAAAACATATTTCTCTGTGAAACAGACACCGAGGGCAGGATGCAGATGCCTAGATGTTGGAATCCAAGGCTATCTGTGATGCTCTGTGGTGTCTTACTTGCTTCCCATCTTGTGCTCAAGGATAAAAGGGGTACCTTGTAGATACTTTGTCATATCTGACAGCCTAATGACAATGTGTCTCAGGTTCCTTAGGGCACCTAAAATAGCACTCAGTACCTATGTTTTTTTCTACTGAATTAAGGTTCCTGTCAGCTGAATTTCTCTCTAGGCTCCACTGACTGTATTAATTTAATTCATTGTGTGTAATGGGAACTTAGACACCTACCTCATACCACCCTGAGAAACAGATATTTAGGTAGATTCTACTGACAACAATAACTTGATTTAAATGGTATTGGAATAAGATGGATTGGAGAGACAGTGGGATGAAACAAAGAAAAAGGCAGCAGGTATTCATAGTGCATTTAGGAATATTGGAGGAGAAAGGGAAAAAGAGGGTTTTTGGAGAGACAGGCATAGCAAAGTGTGTCTGAATTGTCTTGAATAGACTAGATTCATATTCAATCCATGGTGCCTTTAATATCCCTGTATGTACAACGGGACCTGAGGCAGGTATGATATCTCAAACTTTTGGCAAGCAAGGTGAAGGGTAACTAAGAATTCCATCCTGGGTAAATAACTGGCACTTCTGAGTTCAGATCCATTTTGTCTCAAGACAAGATACCAGGGAATGGACAAAAAACCCACCTAAAAACCTTCAAGGTCTAAATAACAGCTGTGAATAAAAGCTTCACCTGGGATACAAGAATTATTTTGGATGTGTATTAACTTGTTCAGTGTCATCAGTAATCAACATTTTGTAGGAAAATTTCTGCATGCCTGCCCTACCCTTTGTAGCAGAAGAAATAATGAAGATGCTCATTAATATATCTTCACAGCCTATTCCTACATTACCTCAATCAACATCTAAAGGTCAGCTTCTGCCTTTGATCTCACATATGCATGACAGCAAAAATCTGAAGAAACAGACGTTTGTTATAGAAATATATCATCAACTAACAAATAGGAGATGTGTGGAAATAAATCTTCCATTTGTTGTTTTATTCAAGTTCAGCTCAGGGAAATGAAATGGTTTGTTTTGTTCTGAAGGGTTTGAAACCACAGGGTCCTTCTGGCCTTGTGGCTGTGCTGTTTTCTCACATCTGATGTTATTACAAAAACATCCCACCTCCAGCATGGAGTTTGGCCCCAGAGTCTGCAGTACATAATGGTATCTATTTGACTACTAAGGGTGTGATGATGAGGAGGACACTTGTGTGATTGGAGAGGCAGCTGGAACACAAGTAGAGGCTGTAGAGGGGCTGACACTTTGAAACCATGGCACAGAATTCTGACAGATTTTCTATTACAAACAATCTACAGTCATCACAAGGCTTTCTGCTATAATAACCTGAACCCACTGGACAGTATCTCCCAGATATATTAGGCACCAATACATTTGTTTCAGGCCTTCTGAATCTGACCTTTTTTATGCTAACTTTAATAAAATGCAGCTCCATTCCCCTTGAGGCATTCCTGGATCACATTAAAAAAAATGGGAGGAGAAGCAAGCACTGGAATACTCACTTTGAGTCCTCCATTTTAATTCAAAGTGTTTTCTTTCAATTCCTGAAGCATAGGTTTGAAGCATTAAAAATTGAAGTATAGCTTGAATGAAAGTTTGCCCTTGACATCCTTTAAAAATGTAAAAAATCATTACAAAAATGGGATGGAAGGGATACAAAAAAGGGAGGGATGGAGGCAAGATGGAAGGATTTTAGTTTGATTCATCTCTTTTATAGAAAATATTATTGACAGAATAAAGTTCTGCAGAGGGATAAATGAACACACAGGCAGGGTAGAGGGAAGCCTCCAGGACATGACCCCTCTTTTTACGTCTGCTCTGTGTGTTCCCCATGAGCTGATAAAATTGAGTGGGGTCAGAGGGATCTCTGTGTCAAACTGTAGCAACACAGAAGCTAAAGGCTTTGAAAAGTTATTTTGTCTTTGACTTGTGCATTGTTTGTCTTTATTATGTTGTCTGAAAGTGAAATGTATGACTGTTTTTTTTCAGAACAGGTGAAAAAAAGGCAATGATCAAAGTTTTGGGAATTTCTTTTGGAAAGTCACCAAAACCTAGTGCAAAGATATTTTCTGCATCTGCTTACTAATGAGTGTTTTGTTTTGAAATGAGAGTGTTTCTTCTGAGGAAGAAGAATTTCCTTGCTTCCACCTGGAAGCCAAATCAGCAGAGCTGTGTGGCAGCCTGGGCTCAGTGCTCAGCAGAAGCAGGAGAGTGATTTGTGTAGCATCAGCTAAAGTCACTGTGCAGTCCCATCTGTTCTAGCTGATCACAGACCTTGCTGTAAATTGTTTGTACTATTATCTCTAAAGAATTATTTGAGCAGGTGTGTTTAAAACCATGACTGTCTAGGACTGGAGAGCAATATCTCCATATTCTAGCTCATCAGAGACCACCTCATTTTTTTGGTATTTCTTTTTCAGGTGTTTCTTACAGAAGACCATGACCAAGAAAAAACATATCCAGAGTTTTGAACATGAAGTTTTATTTGTGTTGAAGGAAAGTATATCTTAGCATTATAGGACTGTTTGATTTTTGTCTTAGATTTATTTTTTTAACTGCATTCCCATTCCATTCATATTTCCTCATGGCTCAGGTTTTAGTACATATCTTTTCTTGTTTATCAGAATCTCCCAGACTGCATGTCCTTTACAGCCTTTCAGAAAAGGCTATAGGGAACTCAAGTTCACTCTGCCTGAAGATAAATCTGCAAAGTCTTCAGCACTACAGAGCTCAGTCCTGAAATGCTTAACCCTTGAGTGTTCTGCTCTCTGCAAACCTTGATGAGCATCTGATGCCTGATACCTTTTAGAAAAGTCTAGGCAAAATAAAAGCAACAATTTGAGTGAAAAATTGCCAGAATTGCTTAGTGCTGCTGTTTAAGATTCTTCTGGAGTTCAGTGTTCAAAGCAGGGGAAACGAAAACAACAGAAAACACAAAACCAAACCTCCCTCAAGCAGAATCTGTACACAGCTAGTGGTGAGGGAGTTCAAGGGGGATGGGAAGAAATCTGTGCACATTAAGGAGAGACTTTCTGAAGAGCTGGGAAGAGTATATGTGAGGAAGTGCTGTAAGTGCAGAGATGCACAGCACTCACTAACTCTATGGAAATTGCTCTGCTTTGGATATTTCATGAAACCCTGGAACAGCAACTTGACTTTTATTCTTTTTTTCACAGTTCTCACTGTACTTAGACTAAGAACCCTAAAAATCAACTTTTCTCTCTGGGTCTTTTAGTAATTAAAGCAATTAACTGAAATAATGTAAAAATGGAAGATGCAGGGTAATTTTCACAGACAAACAAGAATTTGGAGAATTAGAAACCTGTTTTGATGTGTGTGGCCAAGTCTCTGTTTTGAAACCACCAGGAAAAAAGGGAATAAAAACCTACCTGCCAGGGAAGAGGCCTAGCACCTGGGTAAAATGGACACAGCTGTGGTCCTGGAAGGTCAATCATCATGACTTTTTGCAGAAAGTTTAATCTAAGGAGTATAACTGGAGTTTAATCCAATTGATCTGGTTTCTCAGGGGAATAGGGCAGGGAGAATCCAGAATGAGGATTAATTATGTCTGTGATTATAGCATAGACATAGGCAGCAGCAACACTTGGGGAAGTTGCAAGTGGAAGATTACACTGAGGTGAAAATTTTGAAGTACATTTTTTTTTCCATATCAGAAACCAAAATTCCTGTTGAACTTAACCTTTAGAGACTAATCCTGGTTATCCCATAGGTGTATTCTACTGACTTAAAAAAGTTGGCCTTACTGGAGAATCTTCTGATGACATCAGAAGATGTTTAAAAGTTTAAGACACCTTGTTCCTGAGAAGTGAATTTACTTGGTGAGGAATTAGATGTGATTTCTGTCCCTGGGAGGAACCATCAGACTAAATTAAGTACCTGTGCTGCTGGTGGTGCCATAATGTTACCCGTGTAGTGAAACTTCATTCCACGTTCTGCTCGTTCTGAGGACCAACCCTTGTGGCATGGGTCAAGAGGAGAAGTGACAGGTGCCACCACAGTTTGTTATTCTTGTATATGTACCCTCAAATTACCACATTCCTCACACCTCAGTGTTCAAGCTTAGACAGGATTTCTCAAGGATATGTGCCAGATGTGCAAATCAAAGCCATAGGTTGCCAAAAATCCCCCTAGATCTCTTATGCCAGGCCTGTACTTAAACCTCTGAGAGAATAAATGTATCTGGAAGAATCTCTCCAGATTTGATAATGACTGGTTAAGGGATGGGTAGCTGATATGGTAGAAAATGCAACTAATTTTCATGCTGAGGTGCCTTTATGAAATTTTTAAGCAATATGGCAGAAATTAGTCTCCTCTAATGTTAGACACAGCAATGAACTACTTGGGCCACAAGTGTGGTTTTCTGTGTCTCCCTCTATAGTCAGTGGAAAGGAAAAGTCACTTCAAGATGGCATTTCACACCAGATAAGATCTGGTGCTTTGGAAATCTCTTTGCTGCATATGTGTTTTGATGAGGTGAAACATACCTAGACATCTGCATGGAAAAGCCTGTAAAGCATGAGGTGAGCAGACAGATATCCTGAATAAAACTGGGAACAGATTGCCAGCTTTTACAATGTCCTAGCTGAACAAAGGTTTGGATCTCTGTTCTGCAGAGAGAACAAATAACTTTTTGATGTTCAGCATGAGGTGGGAAGGGGGGAACGGCCCACAGGAAAAAATAGACTGAGTCACAGAGACAGGGAACTTCTGAGAAGACCTGGGGGTAACCATGGATAGACCACAGGGATTTTCCAAAGGCTACTGCATGGGCTGTGTCAAATTCTTTGCAGGTCAGGAAGACTCCAAAAATTGCTGTACTCAAAATAATACTGGAGAAACAGACACAACTTCCAAGGATGCAGAGAGGAAGAGATTTATTTTGAAAGTTTTGTTTTCTTTTATTCTGTCCTACTTTGTTTTTTGTCTCTTTAGAAAGTCATAAATCATGAACTAGCAAGTCATAGCTCTCTTTGTACTTTTGATGTTCAGTTGAAGAGAACAGCAGAACCCTTCAAGGCTCTGGCTGGTTTGAATGTCCTGGGTCCCCATGCTAGAGAGGTGTGAAGAGCTCTGTCCTGGTTACAGAAATTGAAGCTTGTGAAGAAGACAGATGCTATCTTTCTCCTTTGCCTCTGGGCTCCTAATTTTCACTCGACTGAACAAAGACTAAGACTCTGGTTATCCAGTTGCTGTACAGCAATGAATTTTCTTGCAATCTTTTGCAGCAAAGCCAAGGGATATTTTGAGGAAACACCTTCCTGACCTTTTTCCTCTCCTTGCCTACCCTCAACTCAGTTTTTAGCAGGCAGAGTCACAGGGTCTCTGTCTCTTCTGCAGAAAAATGAATCTTTCTGTGTGGAACTGGTTCTATGCCTCCTTTGAGCCCTGCAGAAATTCAGTGCAGCCATTTGGCTGCTGTTGTGTTTTAAGTGATGCCAGAGGATTGACATCCTTGGGACAATCCACCTGTCCAGACCAGCAGGAGCTCAGTGTGGCAAAGGCCAATAATAGCCAGTTTTCAACCTCTTTAGCATATGGCATTGCTCATGAGAGAGGACACCTCTCATGAGGACAGGATAATCAGAAGGACCTGAAAATTGGCTGAAGTTTCTATGGACAGAATTTCCAGTCTGCCCCAATGCAGCAGCTATTATTCATTCTAAGATTCTGCAGGAATATATTTGCAGAGACTGTTTCATATCTTGAATTCATTAATGCCTGGGCTTTAAGGAAACAATATGCAAGTGGCAACTGGGCTCACTTAACTCTTCCGTTTCTTTTCATTTCCTGTTCTGTGTCTAACTTTTGAGAGTGATTTCTAATACCATTTTTTTTCTGGCTAGTACAACAAACATATTTCAAAATACTAATATTTTCAAGAGTTTTCTATAAAACTCTTGAAAAGATTTTTTTTTCTAGAGAAAGAGAAGAAGCATTTTCCTTTCCTTGGCTCTGCTATGAAATATTGTCCATTCAAGTAGAATTAGTGTCAAGTAAATTTCAGTCATGCACTTGCAAAAGAATGTAGCCTCAAATTGCAAATTAAGTTTGAGAAATCTTTTAGAATATATTTCTGAAATTTAAGGCATAGATTCCCTTCTCTTGACTGTAAGGGCTTCAGGTTCTAGTCTGTCATCATCTTCTCTGCCTCTCTGGTCAGTGAGAGGAGCAGGTACCTCGGGATGCACAGGAGAGTTTACACGGGCTGGGATGGTTCTTCTTTGGTTACAAGAACTGAATAAAACCTAAGAAAGGTAACAGTTCTGCACAGCTTCCTTGGCTCTTTTCAGGAAGTCCAGGAAGCCATCTCAAGACTTGCCCTGAAAATTCTTAGAAACAGACATCAGTGTTCTCTATCCTTGCAATAGATGGTACCAAACTCCAGAACTGTTTCCTCTTTAATTCAATAAATTTTTGCAAAATAAGTAGTTACTGAATAGAAATATCAGGTGTCCAAACAGAGCTTCTAGATGAAAAGCCATCTGTGATATTGTAAGAACTGCAGACTTCCCATATCTATATATCTATATCTATATCTATATCTATATATATCTTATGTTGATTGAACAAAAAGCTTCAGTTCTGATATTTTATGAGTGACCTTTTGTTTTGGGACAGAGATCAAGGAGAACAAGAAACAAATGGGAATACAAGCAGAACTGGCCACGATATGTCACCTTTTCCCAACGGAACATTAAAAATGCAAAGTAACAACCAGTTCCCAGATCACTTTATCAAGTTACCAGAAGCTTTATCATTCTTTCCTAAGTCCTAGGTAGGTGGCAAAGAGGGCCAGGAGAGTGCCACCATAGATGCATCACTTATTGCACAGCCACACCACCTCAGAGTTACTGCTTTGATTTTGTTCAGAGGGCTGTAGGATACACATTGCTGAACAAGAGCAGTTGGTCAGAGTAGAAACTGCAGTGTAGGAGGCAGAAGAGGAGATTGGATCATGAAACATCTGCAGAGCTATACAAGTGCACAGTGTAGCTTTGTAAGGCTGAGCCAAAAAGAATAAAAGAAGGACTCAAAATACAGATATCACAGAAGGAAAAAATTCCCCAACCCCACAGCATAATGCTGACACAAAAAATGAGCACTGAGCAACGTGTGAAATATGATTTAAATCAAGACATAATTTCAGAGGGCACCTTCAGCAGCACAGGGCTTACTGAAACCTACTAGAGCTGTCTGGCTTAGGACTGAGGAAAGCACATCATCTTGCTCAATCTGTGACAAGCTTTCCTGCAGAAAATGGGCTCCTTATTCTTTCACTGAGGTGCCTGATGGTACCTCACTTAGCTGGACTGAGGGTTTTTTGGTAGGTTAGCTTCTGCACAAAAAACCTGAATGGACCAGCAGCCTAGCTGTCTTGAGGATGTGCACCACTGTGCAGGACAGGACTGGAATGGCTGCATTTCTCACTGTCTTTAGTGTAGTTGGCCTCAGTGATAGGAACCTGATGTTATTCTGACGTTTCGGAGGGAAACGTAACCCAACAAAGCCCATGGGCTGTTTTCAGACAGAGATGTAGGCATTGTTGTAGCAAAGTCTGCAGACTTGACAGCTAGGAGTGCTGGGAGCAGAATTTGTACTGCTGAGGCCACTACTGAAGCTGAAAGGGCTGATGGGCACTGCAGGACTGAGGTCTGTGGCCAGGCACCCTGCTGGGCTGGGACACTGACTGGCAGCAGGGGCTCGGGAGAACGTGGGATTCCCAGCTTGAACTTCCACAGGTACCTATAAGGTGATGACAGCCAACGGGGGGTTGTGCAGCTGCTGTTGAAAGCACTTACTGAAATATGAGACCACTTTTGAGGTCTGTCTGAGGCAGAGAACTTGCAGGATTTGAATTCAAAGTGCCTATTACAGAGAGGAGCACACTAACCATGAGGATAAGAATAGGCTGCTCTCTCTCCATCTGTTTCAAGTAGGTCACCAGCAACCCAAATGCAAACTCCTGTAAGCACTGGAGGGCTCCTCTCCTCTGGAACAAAGATAGGAGAGGAAAGTGAAAGGAGAGATTCCAGTGCTCAGGGAATGCACAAATATTCTGCATTCTGAGTATATGAGTCCTTCAAAGAAATGTATCACTAAACAGTCGCTGTAAATTCCCCTGGCCAGCATAGAAGTGTATTTCATTACTCAGTAATTGAGCTGAGCTTCTCATCTTAAAAGGAGTTATTAGCAATTAGATGATTATTTTAATGATTCTATTCATATGGTATTAAGCAGTACTCTCTGATGCCCACGAAATACTGTGGAGTTTAACTCATCATCATAGAAATTTGGGAAAAAATCGACATTAAAAATTGCATGGCAGTATTGAGAATTTCTGCAAGATTTGCCCTTTAATTGGTTCTTTACCCCATATGTAATTAAAATAAATTTTGACTACTGAAAAGAAAGCATGACTGTATTAAAGAGATTAAAGTCTTCAGCAATATCTCTGTATGTAATATTTTTTGTGAGTTGCCTAGGAAGTTGTTTATCTGCATGTAGGAGAGATATCATTTTTATTCTGAGACACAGAACATTTATCACAGCTTTTTAAGTATTTTTCTGCAAGAAGGTAAGACACAGGCTCTTTAATCTTATTGATCAAGATGCAAGTATCTGCAAGATGCATATCTGAAAGACAG
The DNA here is from genome assembly GCA_013400495.1 of Nicator chloris. Classification (NCBI taxonomy): domain Eukaryota; kingdom Metazoa; phylum Chordata; class Aves; order Passeriformes; family Pycnonotidae; genus Nicator; species Nicator chloris. The sequence continues at coordinate 17,457 of WAAE01011170.1, read as the reverse complement.
TCCAAGTCTGGATTAGGATGTACCAAAAGAAGCAGATCTGGTTTATGTATGTAAATTGAAATGAACAAATCTCATACTGTTAAGAAATACAGAATCCTCCAGGAAAGTAATTTTGAAGATATTATTTTGGAAATAACAGGAAATGGAAATCTTTGCAGGAGAGCCATTCACTTTTCATTTAGGATTAGAATCTGCCAGGTACTTGAGTATGTTACAGAAATAGCAAAGCTGAGATGAATCCACTGTCCTTTCTACCTTACATAAGACAGGGAGACATTGCACATCCTGCAGCTGAGAACACAGCATTACATCATCCCAGCCTCATGGCTTTTGTTGCCCTGAACAATGCAGGGGAAGGACACGGACTTGTGATGCTACAGTCTCGTGCAAGCCTGTTCTGTTTCTAAAGCTCCAGGCTAAATAGTTATTCAGACATATATAGGACATGGCAGGCAGGCAAAAAACGAAACACGCCAAACCAATAAAACCAAAAAACAGTTTCTGTTTTGCACATAAGCTTTTCAACAGAGCTGTTTGGCTGTTCGAGAAAGCATAAGAACATAAGGCATTAACTGTGATTTTACTTCAGTGCTCCACCTGTCCTGTTCCCAAGAATGACTGTTGGAGATGCTTTTTGGGAAGAGAGTATGAGCAACCCCACTCTCTACAGGTCATGGCCTTGCTGTTTCCCAAAATTAGATTAGGGATGTTACAGGGTCCATCCCTTTGTAATCTGGCTGTGCATCTGATGTCCATGAACTTGCCTAACAGCTTTTTGAAAATGCTTAAACTAAGTCTGCTAAACCCACCATAACAGAAATTCTCATTACTCTCTGTGTAAAAAAGGACTTTTATCTGTTTTAACTTATTACCAATCTGTTTCAACTTATTACCATTGTAATATTTCTGGACTTGGTAAACGCCAGTTCCATACTCAATCTACACCATTTGCCATATTTGAAATTGCCCTTTTTTGAACAGAAAGTAGGACCAGATGACTTTCTGAGGTCAGAAGATGATCTCCTGAGGTCTCCATATAGTTAATCTTCCATTTTAACTTACTGTACTATTCATGTTTTTTGTAAATCCCAACCATATCACTCTCCAGTCTTCCCCTTGGCAAACTGAAGTTTCAAAATATCTTGTATGTCTTCCTAAGGCAGCTGCTTAAACATTTTAGATGCTGTAGTTTCTATAATTCCACTTTGTCTTTCTTAAGGAATAATAATAAAAAAAAAAGGAATCATAACTACACACCATAAGCAAAAAACCCTTTGGGCATCCCAAAGTTTTATTCAATATCTGTTTTCATCTGAATAGGCTTCCTTACATTGCTCACTGCTCTTTGTCCCACTTCAGCTATTGCTGTGCACAGACTCAGAGGCTTGACACTGACAGCTTTAAGATCCCTCTTCCTGAGTTGTGGATGTTGCATTCCCTAAAGCTACATGACATGGCTTTCTGTGGTTCATGCCTGTATGACAACCCAATTTTTACATCTCGGCTCTGACTAGTGTCCTTAATAAACTTCAGATTTCCTGCTTGACATTTGTAATACAGCAGAGAAACAGGAACACAATGCAACCATAGTGGTTTCATGTGGTTTTCTCAGGAAGAAAAAAAAAAAGGTAAGGAAAAAGAATGGATAAAACAACACCAGCTCCAGGGCTTCAAAATGATCGAGCAATATGAAGTGACAGGTTTGCTGTGTTCCAGCAATTGTAATGCTGCCAGATTGTAACAAACATCTATTCATCTGATTAAATTTTATGCAATCTCTGTGCTGGTTGCTATTATGGTGACTTTGCTTCTGTGTATACAGGGTTGCCCGAAATTTTTTTAAGCAAGAACAGAATTCGATGTCTTTGCCATCCATGAAGAGTGTAGTAGCATCCTCCGAATTACAGCTCTCATTGTTTGAACAGAATAGAATTTTAGAGATTGTATAAGCATGTTTCCTAATTAGTCCATGAATAAAATTTAATTGAAAATACCTTCTTAGAAAAATTAATCATGTACAGGACTCCTTTTATTTTAAATGATCTTGATAATTGACTAATGTGGATTCTTCAAACATTCCTGAGTTTCAGTAATTAGTTTCAATTAAGATGCTTGTGACTGTCATATGCAATCTTTGTTACTGGTGAATAATAGATGAAATTAAGTCAGCAGATCACACTCTCCAAAGTATAACATCTAGGCAAGATCTCTTGCATCATTCTGACATCAGAGGTGGTGCAAGTGTTCATTATCCTTTCTAAATACCTTATTTGTATTCTGTGCCTTTCTTTTTTAATAGAATCCTCAATAAAAGTTGCTTCTCAAGAATTTATATAATTGTTAGTAAATGAATATATTTCAGTGAAGTTGCACTGGGTTTTTACCAACAGATTCTCCCTTACTGAACTAAAGCAATTAAGTCTATTTTCATCCTTCAGAGAACTAAATGAACAATTGGTGAACTTGGAAGAGCAATCTGACATCATTAAGCAGGTGGATGGTAGGGTATTTACAGCTTCTCCGTGGGGAAGTGTTCTGGTGAAGGATTAGACCACACATACCTTTGCCTGCAGAGTTGGGAGGATGCTGCCTGGGGAATGCTGAGGCAGGTTACAGGAACAGATGGCTTTTCCAAGCACGAGTCTCACCTGCTGCCAGCTATTTCTTGCTGCTCAGGGTGGTCCTTGTAAAACATGTGCCATCAGGTTCTAAAAAAAGTACCTTCAAGGAACATGGTGAACACACATCCTGTGCCATAACATATCACATTACCAAGGTGTAGAGAGAACTTTTTACAATTATCTGTAGAGACATTACAGACTGAGACCATAGCTCTAATATTTTAATTTCTAAGGGGTTGCTTTTACCTATAGTTTTGCTAATTTTACTCTTATTCTTTCTGTGGCTGGATTCTTATCTCCTGGCTCTGCAATCTTTCTTGCTGAATTTTGCTGTGAGAACTTCAGCCAGAAATCCCCAGGACCTTGGAACAAGCCAAGAATAAAACAGTGCTCAGGAGGAGGATGTATGAAATGAATGCTTACCAAGTGAATCAGAAGACTGATGGCAAGTTTTGCTAAGAATGCATCTGGTAATTTATTAAATTAAAAATGGTATCACCACTGAAGTTTTCCAGCAGTCTACAATCAAGATTGGACTACATGACTGAGGGAAAGGAATTGTCCTAAATGGCCACCACTGTTTATCAAATTTCTTATGTTATATTTTGAATTGGGTTTGCATGACAAAGGTTTGGTAGTGGGGGAAGCTACACGGGCGACTTCTGTGAGAATCACAGCTGTCAGAAGCTCCCCGTGTCCCATGAAGCCAATGCCAGATGTCTCCAAGATGGACCTGCTGCTGGCCAAGGCCAAGCCCATCAGCAATGGTGGAACAGCTCTGAGATAAAAGAGTTAAGGGGGAAAACATCCTGTGCAACTGCAAAAAGAGAGACTCTGAAGATCCAGGGTCAATGCAGAAGGAGGGGCAGGAGGTGCTCCAGGTGCTGGAGCAGAGATTCCCCTGCAGCCCTGGTGCAGCCCATGGTGAGGCAGCCGTGCCCCTGCAGCCCAGGGAGGTCCACGGGGGAGCAGAGATCCACCTGCAGCCCAGGGAGGTCCATGGGGAGCAGAGATCCACCTGCAGCCCAGGGAGGTCCATGGGGGAGCAGAGATCCACCTGCAGCCCACAGAGAGCCCTATGCTGGAGCAGGTGGATTCCCAAAGGAAGTTGTGAGTCTAAGAGAAGTCTACACTGGAACAGGCTCCTGGCAGGATCTTGGCCTATGGAGAGAGGAGCCCAGACTGGAGCAGGTTTGCAGGCAGCACTTGTGACCCCGTGGGGGACCCACGCTGGAGCAGGCTGTTCCTGAGGGACTCCATCCCGTGGGAGGGATCACATTAGGGCAGTGGAAGAGTGTGAGGAGTCCTCACCTGAGGAGGAAAGAGTGGCAGAGACATGTAATGAACTGACCACAGCCCCATTTGCTGTCCCCTTGTGTTTCTGGGGGGCATGAGAGGAGAGGAGGGAGAGGAATTGGGGTGAAGCTGGGAACTTGGGCAAAGGGGAGGCGTGAGGGGGAAGCTGTTTTAAGATTTGTTTTTTATTTCTCTTTACCTTACTCTGATTTGATTGGTAATAAATTAAACTAATTTTCTGAAGTTGAGTCCTGTTTGCCCATGACAGTCACTGGGGAGTGGTCTCTCCCTGCCCTTATCTTGACCCATGAGCCTTTTGTTATATTTTCTCTCCCCTGCCCAGATAGAGGTAGGCAGTGATAGAGTGTTTTTGGTGCCATCCAACCAGGGTCAACCCACCACATATGAAAATGTCTGTTTACTATATGAGAGCTGGATGCGTTAGTAGATGTTTGAGGACAAAACTTTTAGGAAAATAAATAGCTTAAAGCAATGTTTTATGTTGAACGGTAACTTTATCCAGTTTCATTTCTCCCTTCTGCCTGTATATAAATCAACGGTTAATTCTTATCTCATCCTACTTTAATTACAAAACAAGAGGGTTATTCTACTTGATTCTAAACATTATAGGAATATGTAAAGATTTTCTCCAGAAATATTTAGATATCCAGACTAAAAAATGTAATTATGGTTAGCACTTTTCCCCTAATGACGTAATTATGACCTAAGATGCAACATTTATCAGGCTGCAAGAACTGTCCAGATTTCTTTCTGTTTTGAGAGAACAAAAGTGAATTGAACCAGCAGGGCATAGTAGTAATAAAAATGTGAAATCTTTAAAAACTAACTAATGGAGATTCCATGCTACCCCATGTAGTGGGGTAATATTAGACAAGTGACAGAAAAATACGGTCTAAAATATTGGATCTTTATACACAGATCTTTAGTGTTGTCCTGCTCAGAGGGCTGTACTTCTCTCTTGACTTTTCAGAGCACAATGAATCATCTACAGAATTAATATTTTAACCAGAAATTGCTTAACTTTGTTACTATGAATTTTACACTTTGAAAAGATAAAAGCTCTGCAGCATCAGAGTTAGAGAATTGTCTTGCCTTGTATAACCCATACCTTAATACACTGAGATACTTCTAGCCTATTCTTAACACAATTTCTACAATTTAGCACTTTCATGTTTCATGATAGAAGATAATTGGGACTTTGTCATTGACATAGAATATTGTGCCAGATCCTGAATTTAAATAGTAAAGCCAAAATCCAAAGTGTCCTTTTGAGTTTGTTTTGTTTTGTTTTTGCTTAAGTCCGGTCAAAACATTTACACTTGCAGCTGCTGTGCAAAATGACATATATCCTCACAGGAGATAATTTCACAGGTCAGCTGAAAAGATATTTATATCACACTAATGATGCAGAAGTATAAAACTATATTGCTCAGAAACTAGAAGTCATAAAACAAGGGGCAGTGTTCTTGAAGTTCCTTTCATAATACTCATTCCTCAAAACCTCCGATGCCACCCTGATCATTAAGTTTACTATTTTTATATTTTTAAAGTTCATCGCCGTTTCAAGTCTTGCTGTATGAAGGGAGCGCTTGCAGGAATGGATGCTTCATTACCCCAGCCCAGTTGTGCTTTTGTGAATTTGCCTTTTAGTAAGTTAGTTTGAAGGGAGAGAATGATTTTTGCCCTGCAGCAATACTTCCAAACAAATTTAAGAAGCCTTGTTCAGAACAGCTTTAAACATTGGCTTAAACAGAATTGGCTACACTGTGCTAAGAGGTTGTGTTATGGTATTATTGGGAGTCCCAGACTTCCTCTCAGCCAACTGGATCCCTCCTGGATGAACTCCCTCTGGCTAACATTGTGAGTGCTCTTAATCATGATGCTCCACTTAGCTGAACCTTTTTCAAGAGCTGCTCCTAACTGTGACTATGTATTGTAGTATATAATGTTGATGATGTATGACAAATATAATTTTCCCATGAAATTTCACAACAAGAATGATGATCTCTTTGCTTTTTGTTTTCAGTGCAGCAGATCAAGAGTTGTTACAAGGAACAATCATAGTAATTAGATCTCTGGATATATCTCTGGTGTGAGGAGGAGAAAGGAAAGGATGTTAAGGAGTTGGAAAAGAGCACATACCCAGCACAGCCATGAATGGAAATATTTCAGAGTTTAGGCATAGCTATTTTGGAGCTGTTTGCATCCTGGTATACAATTCCTTAAACTATTGTATTCTGTGTTTTTAACTTAATTCTGAAACATTATCATTTGGGAACTGGGCATTCAGGAATTCAAAAAAATCATTATTTCCCAGGAGGGAATCAAAAGTAGTGGAAGAACATCCATGCTAAATGGTGTTGCTCTCACCTAGGGTGAGAGCAGACCTTGAGTCACTGCTTGTTTCCTGTCAGACTCCCAGAGGCTTTTCTCTGCTCTGCCCACTGGTATCATGGAGACAACTGATGAGATGCCATCTCGGATTGTTCACAATCAGCAGGGAATTGGGTTGCACCAGGTCTGGTAGTGTGACCTGTCAGATGGACCCGCACTCATTCTTCACACCATTTTAAGGAACAGCCTCATGTCATTGTGTTAAGTAATTATATTTATGAGAAATTATTGATGAATCAGTAGAATTAATGAACTTCTGAGAAGAAAGTCAGATGGAGTTGAACTGAACGAGCTAGTTTAGCCTGGAATTTAATTAGCTTGGCTTGGCTATTCTCTGAAAGAACAAGCAGTTCCTATTGAACCATTCAGGTCTCTTGGGAAAATACGTAATAAAGTATTTTTCTAATATAGTTCATTATTTAGCTGAAAAATCAGAATGAAAAAAACAAATTAGTAAAAAGTTACATCCGTTTGAAATTATTTTCTCTTTCATTACAGAAAAAAAATCTTAATTGCAGTTCATATTATTTACTAAAGTTCATAAAAGTACATAAACTAAATATGCTAATACTGGGCTATTTTAAAATTACATTGTATTTAAGATTGTATTATGCAATTAGTGTTCTTTAATGTGCACTGTTTACCCCAGAGATTTAATCAGCTCCAAAATATTTAAGGTAGTTTCAGTAAAACACAAATCTTCTCTGGGAAACTCTTGTGGGTCACCCCATTACCACCAGTAATGAGCACTCTTTGGCTGGTGTAGACTAAGCTGAGTTCCTTGGCCTTGAATGTGGAGAACGAAATTCACACTGCTGCTGCTGCTGCTGAAAATGTCTGTGCTTTGCTGTGTATGGGTTCTTACATTGTCCTTCAGCCCTATAGCAACCAAAGACTTCCTACTACTGTTTTAAAGGACTTGGCCAACCCTTGATATTCTTCCTTGCTCTCTCCTCCAGGGACCCACAGCCAATGGGAGTTGTTGAAAACAAAGGTCTGAGATGTCAAACATGATAAATTTGGTATATGTGTAAACACTTAAGAGAGAAATTGAGGCCCAGAGCTGAGTACATGTGGAAACAAATGGGCTCAGGTAGCCTGCAGCTTGTGGGCAGCAAGGCAGGGAAATGAAGATGCTGGAGGGAAGGGGAAGAGGGGGAAAGAGAAGGGCTGAGAACAGACAGTCTGCTTAAATGGCTTTATATTTACAGGACAGTGAATGTTACCAGAGCTGTACAATACGAACATACTGGGGGAAAAAACATCTAAAAATCAACCACAGAATCTTCCAAATGCTGATAAAAAAGGGGTGGGAAAGATTTCTATTCACTCTAAAGGGGAATTTAAACACATTTCTTTATGTGTAGGCTCAATCATAGTATTACTGCTTTTTTTTTTTTTCCTGTTTTCTACAAAACTGCTGCAATTAGCAACAGTGGATGATTCTGGGCACGAATCATACATCCTAATTTGGAAAGAGACAGATCCACTGATACAAACCCTCCAGCCTGGAGGTTCAATGCACTGCAGTAGCCCTCTTTCTCAGTCACATGCCAGTGTTCTGAATCATGGCATATTTCCCCAGATGCCTGCTTTTCTGCAAGTTTTTGAGGGTTTCACCAATAGCTGCAGATGGATCAAACCCCCAGCAACCCCAGCACCCCCATCCCACCTAGGGCAGCAGCAGCCACCATGCAGTTCCAGGGTGTGCAGAAACAGTCCCTGCATCAGCTGCATCTTCATTTTTCTGAGATGTCCAACAGCTACAGGGGCCACAAGAGCAGAGGTTTCTGCATTTCCTCAGGGTCACAGTGAACACATAATTCTCACACTGCACTGGCAGGAAACTTCTAGAGGAAAGTGAAAATTAGAGCAGGTGTTTTTACGGGCCTCTGATTATTTTTCCTTTTATAGAGCTGCTATGAATTAGTGACAATTCTGTTGCTATTAATTGCCCTTACTTTTTCACATTAGACATCAATCCTTCGTCTTTGAAGCAAAGGTGAATATTTGTATGGATGGCTAACTTACTGATACTAGGAGCTGTGATCTGAACCAGAACATTCAAGACAGGATAAAAAGTATATGAAATAGCCCCTGAAGATAATTTTTATGGGGAATGTGGAAAAAATCAAAATCTCTAAAAGATCTATGGTCTCCAATACTGAATTTTACATTCACAGCTAGTATCCAGAGATACAATTACTATGAACCATCCTCCTCATAACAACTCTTCTTCATAACAAATCTGCTGTACTGAAAAACAAAAAGGAAAGCAATTATCATTCTTGTTGTAAGTTTCATAGGAAAACTATGTTTATAATATATCATCATTATACAGTACAAAACATAGTCACAGTTAGGAGCAGCTCTTGAAAAATGTTCAATTAAGTGGAGCACCATGATTAAACAAATGTTATAGAAAGAAAACAGGAAATTCAAACATTCATGTTAAATGCCTAAAATCTGTGCATGGAAACTAGATTTATCTGGCTTCACTGGGTGAGAATACACAACTGCAGTGTGAGGATATTTAACCCTACAAAGTGTAAAAAATAAGGGGAAAGTGTTTCTGAAAGCCCTTCTCTCCTGCACTTCATAGGGGCTAAAGCAGTAGCCAAAAAAGTACAGAAACTGAGTTTTAGGTCTTAGATTCAAAGGACTCAGAGTCATGTATTTTTATTCAGAAAAACTAAGCCAGTGTCATAAATGGCCCCAGCAATAGGGCTCTAAGCTAAGCTGAAATATGAGTGTTCACTATGTGTCCTGTTGACTCTGGGCCTTTACATTGAAGGGCTGGGAGGATGCACAGAGAGCAAAGTGGGAAGTAGTCTGAGTTCACAGCCATTTGGAAGAAAGAGCAGAGAGTTTTACCTGTGGAAATATAGTGGGATCTGCTGATGTGATCTAGACGGAAGATGAAGTTCTCGGGGAGAAAGGATCAAAGAGAACTAAGACTCTGTGTACTCAAAACTCAGTAGAAATCAAAGATGATTTAAACAACTAATTCAGAAAGAAGATAAATAGTACCAAGATACTGAAAAACAATTTCCTGAATACAAGTCATACTCATTCAATATGGGCAAAATTTTTAGTAGAATAGCAAAACTTGTCTTCCGAAGAGATCTGCTTGAAATATGAGATATTAATTACAAATGTAATATGTAAAGTTTGCAGAAGAATTCTGTAGCTTTTGCAGAGCTTTGAATGGGGGATTGTAAGTAGGAAAAAAATTGGTGGAATTTACATGCCAAGAAACTTTTCCACGGAAGTTATTTTATCTTAGGTGGCTCAGCAACACCCTCAGTTCTTCCCTGTTTTCATTTCACATACTCATTTGGGGATCTTAGATACTTCTTATGTTTAAGCCAAAAAAATTAGACAAGAAGTTGTAAAATTATGAAGAAAGAAATCAATTATTTAATTAAACTCAAACTTCTATAAACAATAATAACATTTTTCAGAAGAATTGTACTGCATTGTACTGGTGCCTTCCACCTTTTCAGTTTCTAGGTGTGGTTTTTAGTGTCTTTCAATACTTAAAGAGCCATAAATACACATTTGGCATTTTTGCCCATTGCAGGCTCTGTGATGTTTCTCATTGCCTGTACTACCAAAGTAAAAGGAAAGAACTCCAGCTGTTTCATGGTCATAGCCCTTCTACGTTACCCACAATTGATGCAAATGAACAACCATTTGGGGTTGAGCTGGACAAATGCTTGTGTGGTGGTTGTTATCACTTGCAATAAAATCTTGGGTTGGAAGGGATTTTAAAGATCATCCTGTTCCAGCCCTCTGCCATGGAAAGGGATGCCTTCCACCAGACCTGCTTGCCTAAGGCCTTATCCAACCTGGTCTTGAACACTTGCAGGGATGAAGCATCCATAACTTCTCTGAGCAACCTGTCCCACTGTCTCACCACCTCCAGAGTAAACAATTTCCTTCTAATATCTAATCTAAACCTGCCCTATTTCAGTTTAAAGCCATTTCCCCTTACCCTGTCACGACATGCCCTTGTATGAAGTCCCTCTTCATGTTTCTTGTAGACATCCTTCAGGTATTGGAAGGCCACATTTAGGTCACCCCTTTCCAGGCTGAACAATTCTCCCAGCCTTTCCTCACAGAGAGGTGCTCCATCCCTCTGATCATCCTCCTCTGGACTGTCTTCAACAGGTCCATGTCCTTCCTGTTCTGGGGAGCCCAGGTCTGGATGCAGCACTGCAGGTGGGGTCTCATCAGGGCAGAGCAGAGGGGCAGAATCCCCTCCCTCAGTGTTTTGGATGCAGCCCAGGACAGAACTGGCATTCTGGGCTGCAAGGGCACATGGCTGGGTCATGTCCCCCCTCTCACCCACAGCACCCCTTAAATCCTTCTCAGGAAGGCTGCTCTGGGTCTGTTCATTCCCCAGTCTATGTTGGTACTGAAGGCTGCTCCACACCTGGTTCAGCACCTTGGCCGTTTTCAACCTCATGATATCCCCATGGGCCCACTTCTTGAGCTTGTCAGGTCATCCTGGATGGCACCCTGTCCTTCAGGTGTGTCAGTTCCACCCCTCAGTTTGGTGTCATCAGAAGGTTCTGGGCCAGCTGTTTGTATCTGTGGCTGGTGCATTGCCTTGGAGCTGTGCTAGCCCTCGCTTCAGCCCAGCTCACTCAGATCCCATTCAGTGAGCCTGGCTGGCAGGTAAGTGCTGAGCCACACTGCTGCCTGTGCCTGAGCCATCATCAGCTCCGTGAAAATGCTTTGCAGTCCCAAAAGCAGTGGGTTTGTTGCTGTGTTCCCATGCCTTGGCAGATGCCACTGAAATCCTCAAGAGAGATTCTCTTAAAACACCTCTGTCGATTTAACTCCACTTGATGTTCTCCTGAGGCTGGTCAGTGGCTTAATGCCACCCACAGCAAGACTGTTCCCGTGAGCAATCACTCAAATGTATTTCCCACTTGGTGCTCTCCAGTAACAGTTCTAAGGGAGAAATCCTTATTTGTCAAGCATTCAAAGCAGATGATCTTCACAGACAAGAGCAGGAAAAAGAGTAAGATCTCCCAATCTAGTTGATTCTGGAGGGGTTCAAGCCTCTTGTAGTCAACAGCTTCTAAAATTGGGATATGTGCTGGGAGTCTGCTGAACCCACAGGACTTGAGTAAAGCAAGCCCTCCATGGTAGTTTCTCCTTGATTTCTGAATATAGTTTATTTCTCAGGTGGTTCCTGTTCGGTGTTTTATTAGTCCCAGCTGCAATGGGGACATAAAGAGATCCATGCTAGTTGACTGTGCAAGGGAGAGGATTTTCTGCCAAAACAAAACAAGACAGTAAAGTATACCTGTTTATTTCTCAGTTCTAAAACTCGCTATTTTTTTTTCTGAACAGAGAGGAAATCCTTCATAGTTTTATAGTGTGTGAGTATCATTAAAGCTGTGTTCTATACTTAGTTAAATAGGCCAAGCAAGGCCTTTTCATATATCTTAAGCTGTTACCTTTTTGCTAGAATGATAATCACAGGTGTCTTTTTTTCCTACCTTTTTTCCCAATCTGTTGTTCACACATTTCTGTTGTACTTCACACTGGCATACGGCTTGGCAGCCACTCAGCTGTTGCTGGAGTTGTTCTTGTGCAGTTTTGGCTATCATACCCTACCTCCCAAGATGCCTTTTTAATTGGTTTCGTTTTATTATTGAAAATTAATTTGAACATTATAGGTACAGCCTTTAGAACTGTTTGCTCATGTTTGCCAAAACATTTTCAGGGCCCAAAGTAGGGCATCATAATTATGTATACTTGGCATAGTTCCATTTTCTGTTTTTACAATTTACCTTTTTCGTCTGATTCCAGTCCTTATGTAAATAAGAAAAGAAGGATGCAAGCATGCATAAATTAGCTGTTGTTTATATTTGTACATATGTATGTATGTGTATAATTTATTAAAACTTCTATTAAAAAAATACTATGTATGTTTGCCCCCAGTTGCACACAAAGTTGTCACTTTTGGAGGATTATATATAGTATTGTAGGATTCAAGAAACATGGATTCAATTTCTAATTCTGTCATCAGGTTTCCACAAAATCTTTTAATTTTTCTCCCTGATTCAGTTTTCCAGCTGTAAGGGGAAGATCACATTATCCACTTTGTTTGTGTAGCTTGTTCATTTTCTGGGCTTTTGGGGGGAACACTCAGCTGATGTACACAAGAAGTTTATATCACAGTGGGTTATGCCTTTGTCTCAATCAAAGCAATCTCTGTACTGTCTTGAACTGAGGAGCAAAGGAGCAGAATAGAGTTTACAGGTGTGTCCACTGGAAGCACATGCATAATATTTGGCTTTTAGAAATCAGAAAATGCTGTTGTTTTGCCTTTTGATTGTTTCTTGCTGGAAGCTTTCCAAAAAAGAGTGTGGTTTACATAAGTATTGAATTATTTATAATTAAATTGAAAATTAATTTGAGACTGATGAAACATAACTTATTTCTTTATTTCAAATGGAAATTAATCATTAATTGACAGATCAGTGTAATACATTATTTATCCTCAATTTTCATTGATGCAGCCTGGCTAAATTATATGAGTACATACAGATGAATAAACAACCTTTTTCAAAAGGAAATGGGAAACCCATGGTCTTTGAACTTTAATATCTGCAGCTTTTGGAGTCTTTGTGTAAATAAGGAATAGGAGTTCAAAGGAACAAAAGTTCCTTTGCTTATTTAGCCCAAACCACTTCTTTAAACACCTGTGCAGAACTTTTAACCCTGCTGCAGTCTTTACAACCCATTTACAGTAGGGTTCCTATTCTTCCTATTCTTGTCAGTGTCAAAAAACTGCATCAAACTTGACCTAAAACTTCAGCAGCTTCTCAGACCAGACCATTTGCTCTCTGACCCTGCGATCAGCTCAGCTGGTCAGAGCAGGGTGCTAGCAATGCCAAGGTTGTGGAATCAATCCCTGTATGGGCCCTTCACTTAAGTGATAGACTTTGTGATCCTTGTGGGTCTCTTCTAACTCAGAATATTTTGTGATTCCACCTGTGGGGCTCTGTGTGATAGGGATCTTCAGGCCCCAGCTGGCAAGTCAGCCAACCAAACAGGTTGAAATTAGACTGGAGACTTTTTGGATGTGTGTATATTGGAAGTAGAAGGGTTGAAGTGATGAGGCTTTGGGTTTGGGAAGATTATTTTAATATCTCTGTGCTTGGACTTGAATTTTATTTTATAGCCTCCTGCTTCTGCACTGGCCTTAGAGTGTCTGTCTTTCTAGTTTCATAACTCAGGCAACTAACTCCAGCAGAAGATCAGTGGTTAAAATATTCCACCTCAGCCTATCATTCCTGCCTGACAGAAATTAAAGCCTAGCAAATACACTGGAAAACCAGCCCAGTTCTCTTTGTCAATAAATCTTCAGGAGAGCTTTGAAAGTGCATCCATTTTGTATTTCTCACACTGTGCAAGGGAGACTGTAAATGACACCTGCTGGGCCACCCTTCTCTGCTGAGCATCTAATGAAATCTTTCAACATTAGTGATAATACAATGACTCCAGAGGTTACCTCCAAAGATAGATTTCAAGAGGCTCACCTTCTTGACTTTCACATAAGCAGGGAGTCTCATCCCCATCCATGCTCTGCTTGGAAAAGAAAAAGAAAAAGAAAGCCCAAGGCTGTACTTGCTGTTCTATCACCAGCAGAGAGAAACATCAAACCTTTGCACTTGGGTTTTCTTCATCTCCTGACCTCTGAGGTTTCTACTGCTGTCTAAAAATACTTCCAACGTTTGCACATTGAACCCCCTTCTCAATTCATACTCTGGTACAAAGTTTTTTGGAAGACCTTGCCTCTGAGAATGCAGCCCTGAGCATTATGGTGATGCCCAGCTGTGACCTGAACCCTGACTTCACAGCACCATCAGGGTCACAGCTCTGTCACAGGTAGGGCTGGGATAAAAGTAAAGCCCTAGGAAAGCACATCCACACTTTGACTGCTGTGTCCAGAAAGCTCTGCCAGGCAGCTGTTCCCCATGATACTGTGGAATTGCAAATTTGCTACTTTCTTCTATTTTCTCTTCCCACAATAGTAAGGCAGAATCACCAGTTCTGGGATATCTCTTCAGCATTAGGCATGGTTAATTTTTCCTAACACACATCTTAAAAAGTAACTAGGCAGACATGTATGCATGTACAAGGCATTGTCAAACACTTCATGACACCCTTGTATTATGTTTTGAATCTTTATTATCATCTAGCATGTATTTTGTTTATATCTATAAATCTCTGCCAAGACTATGGGTTAGAAACCACCTGCCTTTTGGAAGGAGTCTGGTCCCTGGCCATCTGGACAACTCGCCACATAGCAAGATTAAAGGCATCTGGGAATGGAACAAAAATGAGGAGTTTTTCTCCTGATTCCTTTGGTGGCACAGCAGGCATCAATGCAGTGACTTTCAAGTGCTAAAATAAAGACACAAGTGTGGGGCACATTTGAGCCAGGCATATGATGAGTGATGGGGGATTGTGAGTCCTGATTTATTCACTAATGACATTTAGGTAATATACTGGACCTTCTCCCACTTGCAGAATTTGTTGAAAAGTGGTTTATCAGCTGGAAGTTCATTTAAGGGTGAAGACAACTTCTTGAGAAGGTAATGATACTGCCATATTTTACATCAATTCAATGTATTGCACAAAAACACCAAACCCATGGATACTAAAAATACCAGTAGTGGTAGCACTGCAGCTCTTCTGCACCTCGATCCCACAGGGCATTGCTGGAGATTGTTCCTCACAAGTTACAAAATGGGAGTGTTATTGAAAGTGCCAAAGCCCACGAGTGGCTCTGGTCAATTTGAGTGTTTGTCACATGCAGCACGGCACCCCAAGCAGACCTGCTGCAGCTCAACTTCCTATTCAAAGCAGGAAAAGCTGATTTTCTGAGTCAGGAGTCTGAAAACGTGAGGTCAGAGCAGAAGAAAGTGTGGAAAGGCGAGCAAGAACATATGAAAATTGAAAGTATTTTTCAAGACGATTAAATAAAATAAAAATATATCATATAAGAAAATTTATTTAATATCCAGAAAATTTTAAAGCAAAGTAATTTTTTGTAATAGTATGTCTAGAGATTTTGTCTGTGAGATACAGCTAGGAGTTAAAGATATGCAGAACATGTGCAAACATCAGTATCAGCTTATCTAATACTCCTGAGTATTAGATCTGTCATAATGACTCAGGAAGAAAAAGGAATTCCTTTGGCTTTTAGATAGTTGAGTATTTTAGTGTTTAGAAAATAAAGTCCAGTCTGCTCTTTAGCTTTGCCTGCCAAATGGTCCTAAAACTTCACATTTTAAGCTATACAATATATTAACTTCTTCTATCATGTTCATGATATTATTTATATTATTCTCTTACTTTTTAAAAATATTTTTATTTTGTTCTTCTTTTTTTCCTTCTATGTTTAGGACAAAAACTCTTCCCCTTAACCTCCAAATTGTAACTTACCTTTTACATAGCTGTATGTGCTATATTTCATGTAAAGCCAAGAATATGACTCTGTTCTCTCAATGAAAGCTGAATTCTCTTGCACTGTGTACTGAGCATGAGATTGAGGAAGACAAGGCTGAAAAACAGAAGAAGAATATGTGAGCATGATAAAATATTTGAAGCACTTGGTAGACTGTGCCAGAGCTAGTTTTAAAGGTTGAATTCGTACCCCTCAGGTAAAATTGACATTTAAAATAGCCAGCAACACAACGCTTTGTGACTTTGAACAAATACCTTCTTTTCAGGCATTTTTAACATATGGAAATTTTAGAAAGTTCTGATTTTGAAAATAATCTGTTTCATTAATATATGAGTAGAGATGATCTTACTGAGAAAGTATTTGTTTCCAGACAGGAAATTATTGTGTCTTATTGTGAATTAAAATTCTTCTACTAGTTTTTAACTAATATTGGTCTCTTTTAAAACCAATAACCACTGTACACCTTCAGTTAGTACTGTGTAGAAACATTTTTTCTTCTTATGCTTTGATTATGCAATTAAAGATTTAAGGAAATTTCTCTCCAGTCATTCATTTGAGAACAAAGCCTTGATCAATACTGAACTTAGAAAATTTTGCCTCTCATTTTGGAATATTGTAATAGGTAAATCCAAAGTGAAGTCTAGTGATTTGCCAACAGTGAAACCAAGTAAGCATAATTATAGTCCCTGAAAATAATTTAGAGGGTTTTTTTTTATTTTAAATCTAATTTCTTATTTTAGAACCATCCCTCTCTATTTTTCCCTTTTCCTTGGTTGAAAGGCTTCACAATATCAAGAGAATTTTGTTTTAGTGTTATAAATGACCTTGAGAGTATAGGAAGTTCTATGAATAAAGTATTAGAAAATATGAAAACAGAAAACAATTATTGTGAGGGTTTTTCGTTTGTTTGTTTTTTTACTTTGGGGTTTTTTAAAGTAAAAACTTACAGCTAAGAGAGCTCTACACTTTAGGGCCTATAAGGGTCCTCAAGAGATCATCAGTGTAACCTCCATGATGGAGGAATACTGAGGATATTTTCACTGAATGTTTATCAAAACTCCACTGAAAAATTGCTCAGGATAATATTCTATAACCTGACTCAATAATCTGCTCTACATCTTAATTAAGCTTATCATTATAGTCAATAAAGAGTGGAATTCAGACTTACTTGTTGAATAAAGAGAAAGAATATTTGTTCAAGATAACAATCTACTTGTATTTGGGAACTGAGGTCTTATTGGATACGATGGGTATTGCATAAATAGAAAAAATCTTTTATTCCATTTGGACTAATGAGCTGCCTGAGTCCATAACAAAATACAGTGCAGACATATTTATATAATAAAATACAGTGCAGCTCCGTTAACCTGAAATTTGTTTAAGAAGCTGAAAAGTGAAAGGCCCACTGCTGAAAAACATGATGAAGGTAAAAAGTATGATGTTTGATACAATTTTTTCAGCAGCAAATTAATGTGAACTCAGTTTTACAGATTTATTAGAACTGAGATGAAATGAAAATAAACAAGAAACCCTGCCTGTTTTGGAAATCTCTTTTCTACAACTTCATCTGCATAGAAATATCCAGGAAAAAATTTATTAATAATCAGTTTTTGAAAAAATTCAATC
>WAAE01011168.1:135364-195606 GCA_013400495.1 Nicator chloris | reverse complement strand
GCCCCCGCCGCGGGCCCGCCCGCTGCCATTAGCGCGGGGGCGGCGCCGCGCTCGGACCGGGCGTGAGGTGAGTCCTGAGGGGAGCCGGGTCTTGAGGGCAATCGGGCGCCGGCCGCCCCGGCGCTGCCCGGGGAAACAGCCCTGGCACGCTGCCGCTGGAGACTGGGAACCTCCCCCTGCCTTCCCTCTTTCCTCCCCCCGCACCGTGAGGCAGCAGGAGCAGCCATCGCCGTGGAGGCTGTGGAAGCGCAGCCTCAGCCTCTGCTGTGGGGACGGTCGGGGATGTCTTTGGGCTGCGAGGCAGTTCGCCCGCCTGCCCCTCGGGTGACTCGTCCCCCTGCCCCTGGGGTGGCTTGTGGCTCGTCCCGCAGCCCCTGTGGTGGCTCGTCTCGCTGCCCCCGGGGTGACTTGTCCCCCTGCCGCCGGCTGGGAGGCTGAGGTGCCCCTGGGAGTGTCGGTGCGGGGGACAGCGGTGAGCCCGGCGGGGGGAGCAGGGCCGGGGCTGTGCGGAGACCCCGCCGGCAGGGTCAGGGCTGGGCTGTACTCGTGCTACAGAACGTGGCTCTGGGCTTAAGGGTGTCCTGCCTTCTTTAGAAATAAATAAATAAAGGGACGAAATTATCTCCGTAATGCGCCTAGAAAAGCAAACAACCTTCACAAGTTTCCACTCGCGGGAGGAGCAAATCCCAAACCTCTGCCGAGCCGGACGAGTTTGGGATTGAGGCCCCCGTGGTTTGACTGTCCGGCTCGTGCTCTGTGTCTTTGGACAATTCTCATTGACTCAGTTAAAAGTTAAATGCTAAGAACTTCCAGAGGTCTCGCAGTTGTTGTTTGGGTTGACTTGATCTGGAACGCCTTGCGTTAGAATAGCAGAGTTCACACGCGTGTCTCCGCTGATGTACCTGGCTTCCTCTTGAAAAATCCAGACTGGGAATAAGTTAGTCTTGCTCTAGCCTCTGAATCAAAAGCAATGCCGACGTTTGATTTTGTTTTTTTTAAGAGAAGCTTCCTGTAAGATATCTGGTGGTATGTATTGGTTTTGTTTTTACCTTCTTTTTGGAGAGCAGTAGGGTTTTTGTTGACTGTAGATCTTGGGGTTTGTCAGGTGTGCTGATTCAGTGTTTTGATTACAGTTTTTTAAAGTCACTTAAAGTGGAGGGATCCTGTTTATGAGTGTTTATAAGGCTAATAAATCTCACTAAGTTGTTGTGCCTGCTCCATAAAAGATGCCTGAATATACACAGGAATCTGAAAAATTGCTTCCATTCCTTATGCTTCAGGAATGAAAGAATATCAGCTTTAATTTTACTCTGAAGAGTGAAAAGAAAGAGGAGCTCACAGGCTACTGACCTGAGAGGTGATAATCAGTGGGCACCCTCATTGCGTCTGAGAAGTCTGTTACTGTATCCAATAGAATTGCAGCAGTTTTACCTTCTGTGCCTTATGTAGACATGTTTTCCTGGCTTTGTTAAGAAATGTCTTGGATAGGAAAAGTCAAATTTGCATAGCTCTGTGAACTCCTTTGGTTTTTGCAATGTACATGACATACAGTATATTCAATTTAAATACTTTTGCTTAACAGAGCTTAAAAAAATTCTAAACATTTATTTCTCAAACATTTCAGGGGAAGACCAATCCGAAGCCACTAGCTAATCAGTATTCAGAAGCAAATATTTACAGAGGACAGGTATCATGCTTTATTTCTTTCTGCCCGTTTTAATTTTTTTTTTCCAGAAAGTTAGTCTGTCTTAAAGAAACAAACAACAAACCCACACCCCATCGTTAACTTGCAGTGGACTTGGACCAGGCCTATGCTCTTGGTGAGGGAATGTTCCCAGGAGAACAGAAATTTTGGATTTCTGTCAGATGATCTGTTGTGAACCTACTTGTGTGAGCTTTTTGGTGCTGACCTTGGGGGGGTCTGGTCCCTAGTGGGACTCTCCTGGATTGGAGCAATATGGGATGTCACACTGGAGTTCAGTGCATGCACAATGCATGTGGCTGAGATTTGGTTACCCGTTCTTTCTCAGGAGTTCTGTGTAGCTTCCGTTAGCTCATCTGTCTTTTTGGCCCTGAAGTTTGACTGGTGGGTGGGAATTTTTTAAATTATTTAGGTTACTGCTGTAGTTTGGGATGGCTCTTGAATCCTGTGTTGACCACAAGGAGCTTAGTCACCGTCTCTGTCCACTGGGTTTGTCTTACTTTCAAAGCTTATCTTCTCCCTACAGATTCAGTTTTTGCTCAGTCCATGTTTATTCCAATAAAAACGTTGTTCTTCCCACCAAGTTTAAGCTGAGCATTAGTTAAAATGTGAAGCCAGTTGATGAACTTTGATATTTGTATTCCAGGAGATGCAGGGTAGACATGGAAATTGCAATGAAAAGAATTGCTTCTCTGAATGCAGTTTTCATCAGCATAAAGCCTGCTAAGCTGATATTGTATGGTAAATGGTTTGCTTTTAGTCTCCCAGAAGGAGGCTTTGTGTCTTAGGGTAATGGCAGTTGACATAAATCAAACATACAATTGTCCACAAAATCATTTAATCTTCTCTTGTTGCTCATTTCAACATACAGCTGCACTTGGAGCAGACCTGCACTAGCGGTAATTGCATTGCTGTGGCTTGAAAATATGGGTTTGATAAATAGCTGGAGTCTAATTTTTGAGAACGGTTGGTGCAGAATTTTTCAAAGTGTGGTGATTAAATAACAGCTTTTGTTGTGCAAAAAATTGTTACACTGGGGTAAGCCAATTTATTATTGTGGGGTGGGAACTCAGGGGAGAGTTATTTATTTTGTGTTATGAATTTAAATAGTAAACTGTATTTAAGGGGGCAGAGTCTTGGCTTGAAGACTCAGAAATTAGTTGTCGAATGCAGCAGAGCAGACTTCATAATTTGATTGGTACAGAAAATGCTGTAAGTCTGTAGTTTAAAACTATAGAATAACTTCTGACAGTCCCACTGCTCCTGTATTTGCATGGGGAAGTAGTAGAACATTTTCCTCTTAACAATATAAAACAAAACAGGAAGTAGGGGAAGAAATAAATAGTTAAGAAAAACTCAGTTTCTTTATCATAAATTTTAATCAGTTTGGGAAGCATTAAAATGGACAGTTGTCGTAGTTAATACTGCCTTGTGAAATCAGGTAATCCTGTAAGGCGTGCATTGATATCTCATTAAATACTTTTTACAGATTAAAAAAGCAAAGGAAAATGGTAGATCAGGAATGAATATTAATTTTTATGCTTCAAGTATCTGATTTTCTGATTTCTTGGTAATTTAGGTTTTGGATTTTATATCATGATTTGAACTGTAGACTTGAGGCTTAGTTTGTGTTGTATGCCTTTAGTATTTTATACCTACAAACTTGCAAATTTGTTAGCTGACCCATGGTTTTATGAGAGTTACAACTGATCAGAATGTGAAAAAAAGAGATACTTAGAATTTGGAAGAGTACTTTTATGGGATTTTGATTGTCTAAGGAACAGCTGTCTTTATGTTTTTACTACTAAAAGGAGCAGTGGTTGGTTAAAATGGTAGCCTGGGTTTATGGGATTTCACTAGAGTGAAAATGTCCTGAAGTAGTAAAACGGGAATCAACTATTCACCTTTTAGTAACATGGAACAGCCAAGATGAAGTAATAGTTCTGTGTGTGCAGGTTGTGCAAACAGATGGAGTTTATCAAAGGTGACAGAATGAATGAGAGGGAGGAAATAAAGGGATAACTCAAATCTATATGGGAGAAGAAGAGTGTTTACTGTATTGCAACTTATATTAGCTATGTCTCTTATGTTCCAGAGTTTGAGCCTGTGATCACTGACATGCTGTAGAGGAGCTCCAGTCTTAGCAAAGACCTTGGCATATTGGAGTGTGTTAAATTTCCTTCCACAGAAGGGGAAGCAAAAAATCTTTTTCTTATCTTTGACCAGTTGAAAGGTTGTGAAACCTTTTTCTGCTCCATGTAATAAAGAGCTGTTTACAATTCTGAGAGCACTGTGTGTGTAATGTCACATGAAGCACTGCATTTATAAAACGTGCCAAGGTATTTTAGCAATTAAATCTCCTGGTAGGAAAACAAAACCCAGCCGACCATCCCCCAGACAAACACTTGGAAAACTTGGCCTTCCCAGTAAGTTGTACTTGGTTGAAGGCCCTTTTTGTGAGCCACTGTAGTAGAATAATGCTTATAAGAAACACAGTTGTGCATCAGTTGGTTGCAGTTAAAATGAAGATACTGGGTCGTGCCAAACCATAGGACAAAGACACTGAGCTTCTGTAGACAGGAGTGTATGGAAGCAGCAGTTAGAACTTCCGTTCCCATAACCAAAGGACGAGGAGGGAATGCAAGTCATCACCAGTAAGACACCTGACTGCCCTGGATGACTGCTGGAGGCAGAAACAACAAAGGAAAGCGGCTTGGCAGGAGCAGCTTGTCACAAGTGGGGAGCTGTGTGTGCTTAGGGGACTCTGCTGGTGGTACAGGCTCCTGTACATATGTCTGTCCCTGATGCAACAGAGAGTGAGACTGCTTCTCTGGCACACTTGGGCTGTGCCATGAGCTTCCTCCAGAGTCACTGAGAACCTCCCAAAGGACAGGAGATGGGGCCTCTTCCTGCCTAATTGCTGCCACTTTGGAGACTCTTGAGTCTGTTCTGTGGGTAGAAAGTCTCAGTGTTTTTATGACCTCACTAGTAAAAACCTACTTGCAGGTGAACGGATAGGTAAATTCCAAAGAGTATTTCCTTGTCTGCAGGAGGGCTGTTGTGTACAAACCAGCCAAGATGTGGATGGCCTCACCACAGAACCCCTTTACCCTTACTTGAAGCTGAACTTGGAATTAGATATCTTAGATTTCCATGGATCACACCTGCACACAGAGGAGGGGACAGGATGCAGGTGTCCCAGTATTGCCCCTTTATTACCCAGGGCAGAGCTGGGTATCTAGCTGGGTATCTAGCTCTTTGGCTGATAAGCTAGATTTGAACCAGACTCTGGAGAAGGCAGGGACAGTTCACAGGTTTCAGTGTTCTGTTCTTTCTCATAAAAACTTTTTATGTTAAAACATTTTTCAGGAGAAATTCCCTTCTCCCAGATTAGCCCAGTAAAAATGGCAGAACTTAGATCAATGACATCAGGCTCCTTCTGTCTTTTGTATATTGGAAAAGTTTTTATTTTTATTACAGACTTTTCTTAAAATTAGTTTTAATTACTTTTTACAATGAACAATTGCATAATGTGTTCCCTGCCCTTCCCTCTTGCTGATGCCTTATAAGGGAGGTAACCAGAATGGCAGCCAAATATCAGCCTGATGATGAAAGAATTGTTCCACTTAAAATGTCACTAATTTTTAGCCTGCTGAGTCCTGTATGAAGAAGAAAGCTCACATTAGTAGCTCCCCAGACAAAAGCATTTCACTGCATTGTTTAAAGACAGCTGTTGTTTCTTGAAGTTTAAGATTCCTCTGTTCTGTGCTCAGTGGTGTTCACAGAGCAGGAAAGGAGAACAAATTTAATCACAAGGTAAGGATTTAGTGGGAGTACCTGTTTCTTCAAACAGTAGCAACTGGATATGTAGACTGAAGCCTGTTTAACAGTAATTAAAAGTATAATTTAGAGAAGCTGTAAAATCTGAAACTATAAGGGAATTTTGTGTTCTGCATATGAAGTTCTCTGTGGGATGCAGTCATTCAGCAATGAGAGCCATGGCTGGTACAGACAGGTAACAGGCAGCTGTTAAAGCACATTCCTGTTTAGTGGAGTAATGGATGTTGCTTATCAGACACTGATGTAGCAAATACTCTTGGTGAGACTTAGCAAGGCAGTTTAAAAGGCTGAGGGAGTTGGGATTGTTCAGCCTGGAGAAAAGAAGACTTTGGGGTGACCTCATTGTGGCCTTGCAGTGCCTGAAGGGAGCCCACAGGAAAGATGGAGAGAGACTCTTGACAGAGGGCTGGAGTGACAGGACAAGGGGGAATGGCTTCACACTGACAGAGAGGAGGTTTGGATGGGATATGAGGAAGAAATCGTTCTGTGAGTGGTGAGGCCCTGGCACAGGTTTTTCAGGGAAGCTGTGGCTTCCCAGTCCCTGACAGTGTCCAAGGCCAGGTTGGACAGGGCTTGGAACAAGCTGGGATAGTGGAAGGTATTCCTGCCCGTGGCAAGAGGCTGGAACTGGATGCTCTTTAAGGTCCCTTCCAACCCCAACCAGTCTGTGATTCTCTGAAGCAAGGCTGCCTTGTGGTACAGATCCTATAGTTGCATGTTTTGGAAGTCAGTCAAGTGCATCGCAGCAAATTCCAACTTTCAAGGTAAGGTGAAAAAGGAATTTTATAATTTCTGGTGTCATTAACATGCATCTTTCTCACTGGTTTTTATTGGTTTTGTTTGTGCTTGGTTGGTTCCAATATAGTGATAAAGAGCTCTGGTTGAACAGGTGTGTGGCTGTTCTTTGACTGACTTGATGTATTTTACTTGTGTAAATCAAAAGTTTTATTGTGCCTAAAGAAAATTTCTCTTGCTAGACTGTCTGCTGATAGTTTAATTTATTTCCTTCACTTCATGAAATTAGTTACAGCATGTATCTCCATTTCCATGAATGCTATAGGAAAGGAAATATTAATATTCAGGTTTATTGAGGGGGAGAGGAGAGAAACAAAACAACCAAACCTGATGATATTGTAAGCACAATTTCTAGTAAAGTCTTATTGTTTAGTCCTTCCCCAATCTTCACAGCCACAGGTAGTCTTAGGAAGTAGTGACTAAGGGCAGAGAATCGAGGTTTATTAAAACAGGAGTTCTTCATTAATTTGTCTCTCAAATCTCCTGTTAGCAAGGAATATAAATGACCACTTTATGTTGAAGTGTATTAGATGGTTCCTCTTACAGTTAATTGTTGTACTGACACTCCTGCTCTGTGTTTAATTTAACAGAGAAGGAGAGATCGTATAAAGTCTGTATCACTTGAGCATCTTAGCCCACTTGTAGTCTGGATGTGGTGACTTCGCTGCACAATTGCCTAAGTACCAATTAGAAACTTTTCTGTGGGTTCTTTTCCTTCTTGAAAAAAAACATAACAAAACAAAAAAACACCCCAAAAACCTGAAAAACTGCAACAATTATGTTAAGAACACCTGGAATAATCACCTGTAAGTTGCTTATTCTTTGTGAAATCAAAGTGAAGTTGAAGTTGGACCAAATGACAATAAGCAACAGAGGTTGAGGCTGTGGTTCCCAAGTCCAGTGAGCCCCAGACTGCTGTCAAGGCACAACACTTGCTCAGCCCATCATTCACCTCGCAGCCCTCTGGACCACAGGCTGGAAATCACTAAGTTATGATGAGCTGTGGTAGTAGGAATGAGCATCTTCAGAAATAGTTTCAGGTAAGAGATCGAATTGCAGGAATTGACTTTTGAGAAGGAGATCTGGAAAAACAATACCAGTTGTTTGGAAGATGAAGGGAATACAGAAGGGGATTCTTCTGCCTGTTAAATCTTTTTCCTCTCTTTTCTCCCTTCTTTTTTTTTTTTTTCCCCATGAGCCAGTGATGAAAATAACAAGGTGGAATGCTTTAAATTGTCAGGCTTTGCTGGAAAATCTTCAAAGAAATTGGAAAATAATTTACCTTTCTTACATTGCACCAGTTCTTGACTGCTCTAGTTCTCCGTAATTAACAGTGTTTGCAGGCAACATTCATCCATTCCTTCAACAGGAAGGAACACAGTGAAGTCACAGTGAGCCCCCGTGCAAAGCTGTCTC
This sequence comes from Nicator chloris, assembly GCA_013400495.1. Taxonomy (NCBI): domain Eukaryota; kingdom Metazoa; phylum Chordata; class Aves; order Passeriformes; family Pycnonotidae; genus Nicator; species Nicator chloris. The sequence continues at coordinate 187,853 of WAAE01011168.1, read as the reverse complement.
CAATATTTGAGGCCGTGTAGCTATGGTAGTGTTACAGGAGAACAGTCTGTGGGATGAATCCTTGGATTCCAGCTGTGCTGGCATGTTAGTCATATGGAAGGATGGAGGTGTCCAGGCGAGGATTAGAATGTGTTTACCAGCTAATCAGTTTGAGCAGGTAAATCCTGGCACTTCCAAAGGGTTGGTTATACCTGGCATGTAACTTAGATGCAAGTGAACTTGTATAAAAGTTTCTTGTGACAGGAATGATTGTGTTCTCTTGTCTTCCCAGCCTTGCTCTGGGCTTTGTCACAATGAGGAGTGTGGAATGAATGCCATACTGATATGATCAGTGCAGAGAATTTCAGGCTATGGATGTGTCAGTGGGCTTGACCAATATGTGGATATTTAAGTTAATATATTTCAGGTCTAATCCCTTCAGTGAGGATAGGTGGTGCTGATACTGCTGTAGGATGACCTAAAGGAACTTTCCACTTGGATTTTCAGGAGGCATCTGAGTACAACCTGCCCTGTTCCCTGCTCCCAGGTCAGGCTGGAAGCATTGTAAGCATTGTCTCTGGCAGCTGGGGTTCATTCATAACTCCAGAGTCTTAGGCACACACTTGGATACCTTTAAGCACCATTTAATCCCAGAGGGCACCTGATTCATGTGAACTGTTTGCTTTTGGTCACAGACACGTAAGCCACTTTTGTAGTGGCACATGAAAAAAGAAAGAACAAATCCTTTTCAAGTTCAGGAGAAAGGGATTAACATTGTATCACCAAAACCAGGGAAGAGTGTCTGAATACACACTGACCTACAGCACTGACTGGAGCTGCTGCTCACAGCTTGTGCTGCAGCCTGGCTTTGCTGAGAATAACTTTGCTGAGCACCTGTGCTGCAAAGAGGTTCCTTGGAGCCTGCCAGAAATATTGCTGCCTTCACCTTTGGTCCTCAGTAAAAGGCAAAACTCTGGCCTTTGTGAGGGTACAAAGAAGAAATACGCTTGCAATTTTTATGTTCAAATAAGCAAAATAACATTCTGCTCTGTAAAATTATCTTTACAGTCAAAAGGAACATTTGGGGAAAGATCAATGGACATACATGCTTTTTTAATGTGTGCTTTGGATCACTGCATGAAATCATAGTGGAAAGTAAAAAAAAAGGAAGTAATTATGAAGTAATTTCAGGGGGGAAATTGTTATACTTTAATAAAGAGAAGTAGTTTTAGCTAATTTTCTCTCTGCCTTTTTTGTTAAACAAGCAGCAATACTTAGAAAGCCAATGTCAGTTTTGTTTATGGTTCAGTCCAGTTTCAGGTGTTGACCCCCAGGCACAGTATGAGCTTGTGCTGCTTAGGGAGCAAGGGCTGCAAGAGAAGAATTATAATGACAATTTTGCTTATACTGTTTTGTTTTAAGAAAAACAATCCGAGAAACTGAAAGCTGTTGGTGTTATTTATATTTTTTCCTTGTAGAAGCTAATTTTTGAAATTAGTCCTGACAGTGTCTTTCTTATTTCTGTATGCCTTTAATTTTCTCAGTCTGAGAAACAGAGTATAAATGTATTTTCTTGGTGCTTTTGCTGAAGTGCTCCTCATCGGTCGCATCATCTTTAAAGATGTACAGACTGAGAAGATAAAAGCTTCTGTATCTGTACTAAGGACATTAGGGAGAGTGAATCTGCATCTGCCTGTTTGCAGCTGGAGAATGCAATTGCGGGATGAGATTTTCTTATGTCAGCGTGGAATTCAAGTGCTTTCCCTCCCTCACTTCCATGCCAAGGCAAGGCTGAGTTTTGCCACAAAGATTGGTTAATGAAGTGCCACCCACCCCCCTTCTCCTTGAATCCTAAAGTAAATCCTCCTCAGATATTGCAAACTGGTAAACCCCAAGTAGGAGCAATGCAGCTCCATGTTTGTCTTGGATGGAAGGCCAGACTCCTGTCTGGAACATGTGAATTGGTGCTTTGGGTGCAACTTCCTTCTGTTCAAGGGTGGGGATGATCTTGTCAACAAAGCACCTGTTTTACAAGATGAAGTCACTGACACAAGTGGGCTGCCAGTATTTATGTACATCAGGGCAGGGAAGCAGGCTTTTTGTCCTGTGCTGTAGCAAGCACCTGCCTTTGCTTTTCCCTCCAGTTTTCCCTTCCTTGGATAGATCAGGAAGGTAGTTTATGCTTGACCCTGACTCTAGGGTCTTTATGAAATAAAATTTAGCTAAGGAAGCTTTGCTGAATGCATTCCAGTGGCTTTCCACATTAATGACATTGACAAATGTGTGAGTAAAATTAACACCTAAGAATTTCTTGTAATTCTTGATTTTCTTTGGTACCTCAGTCAATGCTAATTCTAACCAAGAAGCCTTTTTTTTTTTTTTAATAAGTCTACTACCCATATTGAATTTGGTGGTATAATTCTCATCATCTTTGAAGGAGAGGGGGCCGACAAAGAATAATCCCGCCTCTGTTGTGGATACTTAGGAGGTTTTTTGAAGTGCTGGGCAGATATGAGTGTACAGAGATGTTTTTCATGAGTGCTTTTTCAATATTGAAACGTGATACTCTTTGAGGTACTGACCACATCTGACCCTGTGTACTTCACAGGCATCGTTCAATCAGTTTAGCAGCTGCTTACAAAGCACCAAAATTCAGAAGGCTTTCATCTGTGAATGAAACACATTCTTTTTGCTCAGCTTGGCATCTGTGAATTTACTGAGCAGCACCAATCCCCCAATATTGTGTGATTAGATTCAGTTACCTCGTGCCATCCCAATGCAAAAAGTTCCAGTTAATTAATGGAATCGACTGATGCTTTCAAAGCTATTGCTCTGAATTGTGTTTGTGACACATCCAGCTAAAATTGCTTTGTTTTCTTAAAGCAGAGTCTAAAATATTGTCACTTAGTTTTCTAAATTTGTATTGCTTGCTTCATTCCCTTTTACTGGCAAGATACTAGGCAAATACAGCTAATGATTGATTTCTTTGAAAGGAAGTGGTTGGTTCAAGGTGAACCTCTGTTTCTGTGCTAAATTTTCTTAAAGAAAAATGCTTGAGAGCTCTGAAACTTCTGTTGGCTCCAGAAAGAAATGCAGTTAGAATGTGGGATGGCAATATTCCTGTTCTCCTTTTGCATGGTTCTGGCATGTTGGAAGCCAGCAGGTCTTGGGCTTTGCTACTGGTAAAGTGTTGGGTTTCAGGTATTCCTTAAAGGAATATTTAGACTAGTTCATATTTAGTAAAAATGCAGTGGGATGCTTTCACAAAAGATGCTGGATAAAAGCAGTTTGGGTTTTGAAGGAGAGTGCTATTTTGAGGGAGGATAATTCTTTTTCCCTACCTTGTTCAGTCCTTGGCCTTTAGGATGCTATCAGCAAAGGAAGTGACTCTTACAGATGCTTTTGTGCTGTGGTTCCTAATTTGCTGAGAGCTGGACTGAGATCCCTTGATTCATTTCACGTAAGCCACCAAAGAGCTATTTCCAGTTACTGCCTGGCCCAGCTCTTGGAGCTGAAAGATGCCATCTCTGCCTGCCAGCCATGCCTCACAAGAATCATAACAACTTGCATTTCAAATATTTCAACATGATAATTCAGCCTTTGAAGTTTTGGCACCTCTTTGGCAAGGGATGTCTCCAAAGAGGTATTTTTAGCAAACGCTATATATAGAGCTTCAGATCTTCATCTTCTTTCTTTATGTGGAGAATATTTTTACTGTCTGTGAGGTGCCCAGACTTAAAGGCTGTAAAAATGACAAGATGCTCAAGCCACAGTTGGATTCAAATTGTCTTAAATTTGGTGGGAGCTGTGCTATCCACATTACAGACTTGCCTGGCCCTCTTCTGCTGGAGAGTCCAGTGTCCTGTGGTGCAGATGGGGAGGAGGGATGCCACGTATTTTGTTTGCTTCATTGGGCTTTTGGAACAGAATTTAACTGAAAGTGGAATCTGTTTGCTGTAGGACTGTTTGGTGAGGATGAGTCTCTGAAGGTGCTTGAGAAACCTGTTACAGGCATAGCCAACAGTTAAAGGCTTTGGAGATTATGAGGAGAAGCAAACTGCTAAATCCAAAGACTCATTCCAGATATCCTCATCACAATGAGAGTTGACATTTTGTCAGATGCGAGGCAGGATTCATCTACCTGACCTTGGCTGTTTAAAAGTTGAACATCCAAGGCAGTTTGACATCTTAACCATCCTGGGCAGTCAGTGGACTTGGAAAGGCACTGGGAGGAGATGTTTGCTTCTGCCTCCTGCAAGAGTGGCTACAGATGGAGAAAAATACGGGTGCAGGGAAGGCCTGGGTGGACTTGCAGTTGTGCTGCCTCGAATGAACACCCTGATACTGCTGTGTGACTTCTGAGTACCTCCCTGTGGCAGATGAAATGTCAACAGTAACAGGATCTAGTGGGTTCACTTTTGTCAAATATCCCTGCAGGTGCACTGAAGAACTTGTGAATTCCCAGCCTCCTTTTGTTTTGCCAGCAGTGTGGTCAGGATCTGTTTGTTTTTCTCCAGAAGAGCGTGGAGAATGTGCTCCCTCAACAGCAGCTGTGAGAGCCCCAGGGCTCCTGTGATCCTCTGCAGTTGCACCTCTGAAAAATCCCTGCGCTCAGGTCAACTGAGCTTTTTCTTCTGTTTCCTGCTGTAAATCTAGATTTTCCCATAGTTCATTGTGGCATTTAGTGTTAAAAATAGGATTCCATAAAGCATTTTTATGTTCCTGAAGTGCACACACATTATTTTTCAAACGTGTGTCTGTGTGAAACCTTGCCAGAGGAGCAGTGCGTCTTTCCTGACCTGATCTGACTGTAATACTAAACTTAAGGTGAGATTCAGGACTAATGCACTGGGTCTCAACTCTTCCTTCAGGTTTTTGCAGCTTCTTGCAAGTTACTCTTTGTGCCTCAGATGCTGGTGCTGCATAGTTAACTTTTGATTTAATTTATGTTTTGGTGACTGATTAATTTTGTTATGCCTTGCTTTCTGCATTTGTGAAATCAGACTGAAATTGTCTGCATTGTTTGAGAACTGTATGTGGAGAGTGCCATGTCAGCATGTGTGGCTCACCATCCCTGGAAGTGTTTAAGAAATGATTTTAGGTGGCACTTAATGCTGTGGTTGAGTTGACATGGTGGTGTTTGGTCAAGGACTGGACTTGATCTTGCAGGTCTTTTCCAACCATGATGACTCTAGGATTCTCTGCTGTCTTGGATATATTTCAGCTACTGAATGAAGGGGTCTGTTCCTTACAGGCTGCTGCAGATACTTGTTACCAGTCAGAGATCTTCCCTTGCTCATACACTTTCAAAATCCTTCCAGGAGTGAAGGCTAGGTTTACTTCATTTCCTTCTCAGTTCAGGTGATACAGTTGCTGACTTGCATTGTGAAGATCATGTGTTTTATGTTTCAGTTTTGCAAAGTACCTCCAGATCTGGTTGGAAAATATTTTAAAGGGACAAAACATAGTTTGCTTGAAGGCTGGGAGGAAGGTACATGACACAGGGAAGCAGAATAAAGCCTGCAGCTCCAGTTCATTGCAAGATGGAGATCCTTTGTGGCATTATTAACACGAGGGATAACCCAGAGGAGAGGAAAGCAGCTTGAGGCTTGCCAGCAACCCCAAGAGACCTTTGCAGCTTTGGGCACACTGGGAAGAGGGAGGGCACACCTTCCCTCCTGGAGGCAAGGCTGCCAGCAGAGCAGCTTCCCTTTGCTTTCAGGATTTGCTGAAATTTCCATAATTTATTTTGCAAAATTTTACACAAGGGGATTAAAAAAAAAAAAAAAAAAAAAGACTAGACTAGCCTCCAGATCTTGCTTCCAACCCTGAATTACCATCTTAGATCTGGGGAGAGTAATGAATTTTTTATTATGGATCTAGGCTAGGGAGGTAGGGCTCAGTATCAATGGAGCATAATCTGGAGTAAAAAGTGCTAGTTTTTCCCAGACCTTTTCTGACTGCCAGGAGTAGTTCTAAAATAAGGGATTTCACTTGCTTTTCATTTTGTAAATGAGTACAAGTTAAAATGTATTTTAAGGCTCAATTGAAGCAATATTAATCATCTGAGGAATCACATGTAAATGTTTTTGATTCTGTACTAATACTACTTTATTAGACTACTTACTCTTTATTTTTTGGTGCTCCTTACATTTTCAGAATTGAAGAGAATAGAGCAGAGCAGATGCTTCCTTGTGATTTGTGAAATTGGGACATGTTGTCTCTTACCCTGTGCTGTATCAATGTGACAAACCACATTCCTGATACTGCGTGTGGCTTTACTGGGAAACTGTAAAACTTTCCAAAGGTTGCCTATTTATCAGTACTTTAAAAGGCAGCTGAATAATGTTATTTGCATATGAGCAACAGAATATGTAAACATCGACTGGGGAGTCATTGGAGGAATGCTTTCAGCTGAACTCAAAAGAGCAGTATTTCTCCAGGGCTGTTGTAGCTCAGCTTGGAAATGCTATCACCAAATTTGGCCTCTTGCAGAGCATTGGTATTCAGTGGTCCTTCCTGTTGCTCTTTCCCATATATTTTCCCCCTGATTCTGAATTCATGGTGAGATTTCAGCCCTGTCCTTGCAACAGTGCAAGCTGTCTCAGGTGCTTATCTTGCCACACACGCTTCCAAACCCACAATATACAGATCCATGCTTGGCTGCAGCCCTCAAATGGACAGCTCACACAAGTGCACTTACAAAGGAGAGCCCACGTCTCATATGTTTTAGGTTAAATAATGAATTTTCAGAATGAATTAATAACTTTTTAATACTTAAGACCCCAGTCCATTGTGCCTGTGAACTCCTTAAGCCTCCTAACGTGACCTGCTGGCTACAGGAATGATGTTTGCTTTCCTGTAGGGTAACTGAGGCACACCCTAAGTACATGTTTTCTTTTTTCTTTCTGGATGGTTTGTGTTTGCACATGGGAAATAAAATAGAATCCAGATCATCTGTTACTTAATGCAGTTTCCTGCGTTGTAGCCACAAGACCATCCTTCCTCTGTCCATACATCATCTGCAATTAGAAACAGAAAACTCCAGATATTCATGACTTCAGTGCTTGCATCATTGGCAAATGACAGCAATTTAATGTGGTTTTATTTTGCAGGATTTGTCCACTTCAAGTCACCATTGGAGGTTTTGTTAGGGATACCTGAGCTGGTAACTATTCTGGGAGAGTGGTTGTGTAGACTGGGAGGAGATGCATTAAGGAATGAGTGAGAAATTAGGATGGGCCTTTAAGTGGATGTTCCTCATGTGTTCCCATAGATCATGTGCTGGGCACTGCTTTAAGTCTTGGAGTGACCATAAAACTATTCAGATTCAAGTACAGGCTGTGTCTGTGTCTGCTGCAGAGTGGGCTTCTGCTGCAGCTCAGCATTGCTGTTTGAGCTTGCTGTCCATGCTGGGCTTTGCCCAGTGTGCGGGAACCAAGCAGTGCCCCAGGAGGAGAACTTGGGAGAGCTCACGAGGCAAACGGGAGCAGTGCATGGTACAAACCCTTCCTGGACTTTGTAAATGTGACTGGGGCGATCCATGGAGAGTGCAGCATGTGGATGGGTGCTCAGCTGTTCATCGTGATTAGCCTTACCTTGACCATTTCCATCAGAATCAAAAGGATTGTGTTCTGTACTGTTGCAGCCTGGAGTAAAGGGTATGCCAGAAAGTAGTTACAGCCTGCGTTTTGAGAGCTTTGCACAGCTCTCCTTTCCACCAGCCCATTTCCAAACAGAGCCAGCCAAAGTGCGGACGAGACGGATGTGACTCGTTGGTGAGAGTCAATGTTTGTGTAACAGTTGTCACCGTTGGGCTCTGGGGTCTCTGTTGCACCCAATCTGACATAAATGGCCTCTGCCCAAAGGCACAGCCCTGTCCTCCCACTGCCACAAGTGTGTCCAAATTTTACTGGGATGTAGTCCAAGTCTGGCTGCCTGCAAAAGGGACAGTGCTGTTCTCACCCTTGTCCTCTGTGCCTGTCCCTGTTTAATTGCTCCTCTTTCAATGAATTTGTGGAGTTGGAGGATGGGACAAACCAGTTAGCTGATCTTATGGAAGACTGGTCTCCTTTTCACAAGAGCATTGGCTGGTTGGTAGTTTAATTTTGTCAGGCTGCTGAATTACCCTAACTGGCCTGTGGCTGCATTATTAGGAAAACTGTAGGAGTGTGTGGCTGGGATTTGAGGGATCAGCTCAGTGGAGAGGAAGGGACTTGTCTTTCTAAGAACCAATTGTAGACCTTCACTGACAAGTCCTTGAAGCAGGACTTGGCAGCAATGTCTGTCTTTTCTGTGTAAGGGCCTTGAGCATAGGGCCCATCTCCATAAGGAAATGTTAAGGTTAAATAATATTTCAAAAGTGGAAATGATCTCATTTTTCCTACGGCTTATTTGGGTTTTTCTCTGGTTGCTATTTATGGGAAATAGCTGCTTGTATGTAACATGTCAGGCAATTCAGATCACTGCCTGAAAGTCGTCTTTATTTGCCTCTCCACCAGTCTTCATCTTGACCCATTGTTTGTACAAAACTGGTATTTCCGTTCAGATTTCCTGCAGGTAACTCCACTTGTATTTATCTGCACTTGACAGATAAAGAAATGGAGGCACAATGACACTTGGTCACTTTACAGGGCAGTAGAGACTTTCACCTTGAAAAGGAGCCGTGAGAGCCATTCTGTAGGGACACAAGTGTTTCTTCTCCTTTGCTTGCAGTGACCCCTTTTCCATGAAGAGTCCTTCTTTTACTGATGAGTCCTGCTCCTTTTCTCAGTCAAGAGAGTGCTTAGCCCTCAGGCCGTGCTCCAAGGCTTTCTGTTCTGAAGACTTCCTTGGTGGGAAAGGTTTGCTCCTAGAGAAATTGTCGTCTTTTTCTGCTTTTCTTGCCATAATCTATTTCATCTTGAAAGCATAGGGAACTGGGCTCTTTAAATTTTATTTATTTTTAATCTGGAAATTTACCCTTTCATGCACGTTTAACATACAGCCTTAATATCTTATAGAAACTTAAGCAAATCTCTTCTGTTCCTGTTCCCTCTTGTTCCCTTGCGGCTGGATATAGCCAGAGCTTTTATGCACATCATGGTTTGCTTCTCTTTTCCTTTAACTTGGAAACCAGATAACTGAATCAAATATCTGAGATTAATTTAAAGAAAAACAGCACCCATTCTGACTGAACTTTCCCAGGCCACAGCTGGAGAACTACTACTAACAGGGAGCTAATGCCCATCACAAACCTCATCATCTTTCACCTACGTGCAGTTCCTTTTTTTGCCTTTCTCTTCTCTTCCTAGAAGGGTGAATATGCAGTTATGTAGGAGGGCTCATGTGGACATACAGACTGTCATAACAAAGCATTCCTTGTGCCTTTCAGTCCTGGAGGAGATGAGCAGTTGGAACATGAAAGAAAGGCTGCAGGAAGACTCTTGGATTTCATGAGGCAGTCTGCCTTGGCAAGAGCTGTTTCCTCTCTACCTAAACCTCTAAATCTCAGAAGGATAAGCCCCAGCTACCCACTCGCTGTATATTTGTGATATATACGTTCTCAGTGTGATAGAACAAGACCAGAGTTGTATTGACTGTTCTCCCCTAAACCAGTCTGATAATAAGGCACAATGGTAAAGCTTTCTCTTCCCAGTTATCCTTATTATCACTGTGGAGATTAGGTGTTGTCATTATGGTTCTTTTATGAGATAATGCTCCATTCTCCACCTCTGGTGCTGGTGACTTGGTGGTAAGAATATGGCTCAGCTCCATCCCCACCATTCCAAATCTGCTACCCAGCTTCAGGCACCAGGAGAGTGGTTCCATGTGCTCCTCCCTTACCTTAAGAAACCACCCACATCTCTTTATCTCTGGGCCCTCACCATGTTAGTCTGCTCTGTGTGCCAACAGCTGTCTGCTGCTCCAAATATCCCAGTTAAAGGAATGAAGTGCTGTAGTGGGATTTGAATGGGGAAACATCTGTTCTTCAGTGTTGTGTACACTGACAACAGACACTACCTGCATTTACAGTTTTGCAGGGCCAGAGGGATCTGTTGTGCTCATTGACCCTGACTGGAGGCACTGCACAGGCCATGGCTGGGCACTGATGTTCTGCATCTCATTTAGCAGTCAGCTCCTTTGCTGGCACAGACTTATCATGTAATTACTTAATTTGATTGATGTGATCTAAAAAGAGCCTGGCAAGAGTCAGGGATTTGAACATACATCAGTGAAAAAGGAAAGCAAACTTGGTGCCATGTTTTCCAGCATTCTTCAGTGCTAGAGTCTGTCCTAATTCCCAAAGGTCCTGCTTCCCTAGGCTCCTTAGGAAGTAGAAAGGCTTTACAAAATACCTAAAATCTAAGAGTAGAGCTTCTTGGATCACAACTGAAAAAGTGATACAGTTCCCTTGAAACTTGTACTGGTGCTGTGTTAGAAGCTTCTTTGCTTATTCTTTGCTTCTGTCCTAACTTGTGCTTCTCAGTCACAAAAGATGTAGAGAAATTCCCTGTGACTGAATGTTACCATTGGACAGTTGTACATATTTTAGAGTGGGACCTATTTTTCATTGGACCTGAGAAGGACTTTATCCAGAAAACCAATAACTGAGGAGGAAGCAGATTTGTGATTGTTGACCTTGCTCTGTTTGTAATTATTTCATGATCCAAAACATTGCAGCAAGATATTTAGCACCGGCTTTTTTTTATGCCAGTTAATTTAACAGGTCTTAAAACAATGTTTTCTTAAGCCTGGGTGCAAGTACCTGCTAAAAGCTGTGAAAATGCTTAAGTGCACAGGAATGCAATTACTCCAGTAAATAGAAGAGCTTCCTGTTTTTAGACACTTCTGAGAGAACAAGGATTTGCAGCACTGTGAAACATGGGGAGAGCCAGGAGAAAGGACAGATACAAGTGAGGTGAAGCAAGCTATGAAATGCTATTTCACTGCAGAGCACTGTTGGCTTTCCAGCTAGCCACTGATTTCTCTTGTGCCCAGGAAATTAAAATGCACCCAGTGGTAAACACTGGGAGAAAGGAGTGGCTGCTTGGGACTGCACGCCTGGTTCCCTCATCACGTCTCATGCTTCATTTAGTCATCCAGAGTGTTGTCCTGAGCTGACCTCCCACTTGGAGCACTCCTTGGAAGACAGCAGTGTGTGGAGACACCAGCACCTCTGTTCCCTTCCTGTTCCTGGCTCTAGCCCTCCACCCTTGGTGGAGCAGAAGTACAATCCCTGTGTGTCCCCTCTCTCTGTGAGGTTGGGGTGGGTAGGGGAGGCGTGCCCACAGGCGCATGCACATGCACAGTGAGGCAGTTTGAGTGGGTACTGCTAAACCCCAATGGCTGGATTGTCTTATGAAGTAAAGAAAATAAAATCAGTTATTTGAAAGAATTGCGCTCAGGGAGATTTTGGTAAGTCATTGCGTGTCCTTCAGTGCTGAATGAGTGTTTTAAGTACAGAATGTCTCAAAATGTGCTTCTCACTTTGGGACAGAGCTATTGACAGTAGAGCTCGAAGAATATAATTGTATCACCAAAGGCTGAGGCAAGTGGAGCTGAGATGGAAATGACCTTATTAGTGGATTTGCTTTTCTTAACCTTAGATGGCCAGTCTCCCATTGTTTGTGAAAGCCAAGGTTGTGACGTTTGGATCAAAAGTTGCTTTGCTACTTGAAATGAACAAAAGATTAACTCTCAAGGGAAATAAACATAGTTTATGGACCTTACATAGGTGTAGGTAGACTTAGTTTATGCTTGTATTCCCCTGTATATTCTTGTATACCCATACATAGTTTCAGCCTGTACCTTTTCCTGTCTGGGAAATGAATTTGCGCTCGCTGCTCGTCGAAAGAAGCAGAGAGCTGAATCTCGGCCGCTGTTCATGGGAGACTTCTGCTGCTCAGCTGTGTTGAATAGCAGGAAATCCTGGAGTGCAGCACAACTTCAATATTCAGTTTTTATTCCATATTAGGAAATATTTCCTTATCATTACTGCGGGTGTGTTGGAATGATTTCCGAGATTAATTTCTGCGAGCCAAATTAAAAGATGAGGAGGCCTTGCCTGCTTATTTCCCGCTTTCGAACTGACTCCATGGGAAAGGCCAAGTGGGCTCAGCCTGGGCCAGGGTGGCCCTTGTCAATCCCTGCAGGTGAAACCAGCCTTACTCAAACTATTTTAAAAAGAAATTATTTCAGCCTCAGTAATGGTTCCTCAGTGTGGGTCATGCAGCTTCTTGTGCTGGCACAAAGCACAGAGCGGCAGCGGGAGGGAAACAAACAGATGGTTGGATGGAAAATGGGATGGCTCCTTTCAGAGACAGTCCTGGCTCATGCCAGCTTACAGCACGCACACAGCCCTGGCCTGGGCTGGGAGGGATTCCTGCTGTTTGGCAGAGGGATTTTTTGCCTGCTCTAATCAGAGCCCCACACTGCTATTTTGGGATGTTTTTAGGTTTAGGAATCTACCTCAAGGCAGGAAAGCACCTTACTTCATCTTGAAAACATCTCTTTTGGGTGCATTAAGGTCTTCTGGGGTTTAGGGAGCATGTTGGAGCTGGCTGCTGACACCCCAAAATGCTCTCTGAGTCTCACTGTCCCCCTGGTGTCATCGTCATTGTCGCCATCACCATGGTGGCTACAGGACTGGTGCAGTGTTTGCATCCTGAGTCCTGTGTGCCTGGCAGTGTCTCCTGAGGGTTTTCTCACAGCCCTGGGGATCAGGCACTGGGAGTGTCCACTCCTTTTGGTTCACGAGTCATGGAGCACTTTCTGCTTTTAGCTGGGACTATAACAGGCACCTCACCCAGAAGCCCCATGGGGGAAGAATGACTGAAAATGGCTGAAACATTTGAACATCTTTGGCTTTTAAATAGCAAAGCCTGTTACAATGGGGCTAATTTTACTCGGTTTCTTAGTGGTGCTTTAAATAAAGCAAATATAATTAATTCTGTAACTTTAAAGTAACAAAACTTACTCAACCATAATGCACGTTAGGAAGCAAAGTTAAAGGAGGTGAAGTAAATAAACAAGGTAAATGGAATGCTGAACTGTCAGTGATGCCATATTGCAGTCTTACTTCATTTTCTCTTCCCAAAGGGAGACTGTTGTAAAAACTGAAGTGTCAGAAGGATCTGATCATGGCAATAATCATGAAGAAGAAGAATCTGCACGTGAAATATCTGATTTGTTTTATTTGGCAGGGAATGTTGCTTCCTTTAGGTAGCAGATTAAATAAAACAGGGGCTTGTGAATGGTGATATTGCTGAAAACATGAATTCTGGAGGAATGAAATATTTATTTTTCTGTCTGAAACATACCCCAGAGCAGTGCTTGGCAAACATGCTGATCTGGTAATTATGAACCTCAGTAACAGCAGGTAGCATCATCCCGAGGCTGGAATGGGACTATTAGGTCAAAACCTATTGAGCTGAAGGGTTTTTTTGTTGACATGAGTGAACTTTAGACAAAGTTCTGTTCTAAGCACAGAAAGCTGTATTTAGAAATAACACAAAAATATTAAGATCACATCCCAAGAGTTGAAAAATACTGGCCCATGACTGACATGTATGGGACAAGTGGGGTTTTCTTGTCAGCTTGCTGCTCAGAGACTTCAGGGTCCTGTCAAGTTTTGGGTATTTCTGGAGGTTAATCAAAAGCGTTGGAATTGGATTTAAAGTGGTTTATAGAAAAAGAAGACAGAACCCCCCCTGTGCTGGGCTGTACCCAGAGCCCCAGGGCAGCAGGGGAGGGGGGGATTCTGCCCCCTGCCCTGCTCTGCTGAGACCCCCCTGCAGGGCTGCATCCAGCCCTGGGCCCAGCACAGGAGGGACAGGGAGCTGCTGGAGCCAGGCCAGAGCAGGGACACCAAGGGCATCAGAGGGATGGGGCAGCTCTGCTGGGAGGAAAGGCTGAGGGAATTGGGATTGTTCAGCCTGGAGAGGAGAAGGCTTTGGGGGGACCTCATTGTGGCCTTGCAGTGCCTGAAGGGAGCCCAAGGAAAAGTGGAGAGAGACTCTTGACAAGGGCCTGGAGTGACAGGACAAGGGGCAATGGCTTCAAAGTGTCAGAGAGGAGGTTGAGATTGGATATTAGGAAGAAATTTTTCCCTGCGAGGGTGGTGAGGCCCTGGCACAGATTTTTCAGAGCGGCTGTGGCTGCCTCATCCCTGGCAGCATTCAAGGTTGGACGGGGCTCAAAGGAACCTGGGATAGTGGAAGGTGTCCCTGCCCATGGCAGGGGCTTGGAACTGGATGCTCTTCAAGGTCCCTTCCAGCCCAGGCCATTCTGTGATCCTCAACAGGAGGAGGTTCAGTATAAACAACTGGATGGTGAAAATATGCGCAGCACTTTTGCCAAACCTGTGCTAGCAGAAACTGTAGGACAGAAAGTAATCTTCCCTCTGGGCTGATGGTACTTTCTCCTTCTGTTCCCTCGCTGGAACTATCAGTGGTGGTACAGCATTTTTATCTTGGCACTCTGTTTGCTCACCCCACATATGGTTGCACGTCTCAGAAGCTGCTCAGAGTACATCCCACCACATCATCCTGCTGAGCCTTGGACTGTTTTTTTCATTTGTCTGGCCCTGCCCACTGCCCCTTGGTGTGAATCATGCTGTTATTTGTGTATGGTGGGTTGGTTTTTTTCAGTTTTATATATATCCTGTCTCTCTTTAGGAGAATTCAAACAATTTGGAGACTGTGGGACTGGCGCTTGTGCTTGCAGCTTTGCCATGTCCATGCTGCTTTCCTAGATAGCACCTCATTTTTAAAATATAATCCTTGTCATTTTTTGAATATAATCCTTGTCAGCTGTGTGTTTTAGTGCCCAGCGTGGTGAGTTGCTGGGTTGTGTTGTCTGGAAGTAATCAAGCAGAGTCTGTTCTCACTTCTCACCCAGAAGAGCCCCAGCTCTGGGCACCGTGGTGACAGCTAGAATTTCTGAAGGTACCCACTTTATTGTGCTCTATGTGTTTGCTTTGTCTCTCCTTTCTCTTTTACTTCGTAATTCTTGAAAAATGCCATTTGTGTACTTCATTTCAGGAGCAAGTTCAATGTCATGCTGAAACAATGCGAATTTTGAAAGGCAAAAATATGTTTTGGTATCTGCCTTATCCTGAGGCTTTGATTCAAGAGGCAAATTCTCTTGGAGTGTTAAATGGAAACTTCATAAACTTGGCAGATTTTACTGTAATAGCGAACTGCCTTCCAAACTGCTGGGCTTTAGGGGTGTGCTTGGGTGGATAAATCAAAGTTAGTATGAGTCTTTCTGTGAATTGAGGCCATTTTGGAGGGACAGTTGCTCTTCCCTGTCCTGCTGAACATGTGTGTAGCTTGACATTGTAAATCCAAATCAGAGACCCAGCAGCACCTTTTGTCATGTGGAAAAAAGGTGTTTTTCTCTCTGACAGAATTGGATGTGGGGTTTGCTCCCTAACTTAAATACTCACTGAGTCCTGAGTAAATTTATTCTAGGGCTACTGTATAACTGTACTACACACATGGCTTCAAAAAGAAAAATGATGTGTCTATTGTGACTTAGGTTCAGGTTAGTTTGATAGTATAGATCCAGCCTGATTTGATATATCCTGTGACTTTTCTTACTGACACAGTTGTACAGGAGACTTGCCTGTGCAGGAGGCTTGGATTCCATCTTCTTATCCCTTCCTGATTAGAAAGTGATCCCACCAAGTGCTGTGTTTCAGGGCAGAGCAATTCTCTGTTTGCTTTGATTTCTTCCATCCCTCCTCTTTGGAGTTGCTGCAGCAGTTGGGATTGGCTGCCTCAGTGATTTTTGCACTCATTAATAGGAGACTTAATCCAATAGTTTAATGAAAACATTAATGACAGGTTGTAGGAGCTGCCAAGAGGTGCCCCAGAGAGGATGTGGGGTTTGGAGTTACCAGTGGTGTAGCAGAATCTGGGTGAGGGTTTAAATGGTGGAAACTCCAGGCAAACAGATGCAGAGTTTGATTTAGAGCTGTTGTGACAAATGGGACTGCAGATTGAAGTTGTAGTCAGTGCTGCTCAGCCTTTCTCTGCTTCCCAGTCAGGAAAGATCTAGGAACAAAAAGGTCAAATGTATGCTTTGATTAGGCAACATTTTTCTACCAGGAGGGAGAGGACCCTTCCAACTGACATACTCTATTCAATGATGGATCAGGAGAGACTTGCTTGGAGACATTTCTGGAAAACTCCAGTTCAGTAGCATTTGGCTGCTCTCCCCTTTCTGTAGCTGTTCCCTGCTCTCCCTCATGCTTCAGGATCATCCCTCCTCTCGTCCCCTCTGCTGTTTTCCCTCCTGCCTCTGGTGGCGAGATTTTCCCCAGCTGCTGCACATCCATAACTTCTTATCCCCGTGCTGCAGGTGCCGAGCTGGCATCAGGAGAGCTCAGGCTGGGATTTCAGCTATCCCTGCGGGAGGCACAGGCTCATTTCCTGGGCCAGGCAGCACATATGGCATCCCTGCTCCTGGCAGCTCCGAGCCTGGTCCCGCAGGCTCAGCGGCTCCTGTCCATTACATCCGTTTGATATCTTTCTTCCTCCCACTTGGGGATGTTCCAGACCCTTCAGAAAGATCCCTGTCAGCCTGGCTAAATGTGGCCAGCTGGTTGAATATGACCTCCTTCGTGGTCCAGGGAGCCTAAAGTAATTCCAGTGATGCAGCAGGAGGGGAATGGTTCCACTATGGAAGTGGCATGGATTTGGGTGAACTAGTAGGCTTGTGAGGGCATTTCCAAGAATTATGGGTGGCACCTTTTTAAAGCATTCCCGTTAATGTGGTGAGGTCAGTACAAGTAGTGTGCTGTCAATAAAAGGTCCTATTTTGGAGCTCCTTCCTTCCTGCCCCCATCCCTCTGCATCATTTGTTTTTAAAGGTCATGCTTAAGGACTGTACTTGGTGACTCCCAGCTGAATATTTTGTCTGGGATGTGGATTTGGGCTCTGGGGCTCGTTCGTGGAAGCAGAGACACAGGAAAAAAAGGCTGAAGAGCTTTTCTCGGCTGTGACTTCACATAGGATTTTGTGGGATATCTCGTGCCTCCTGCCAGGTCTGTGCTCTTTTTCATTCACTTTGGGGACTCTGGAGAGCTTAAGGCATCTCCTGGTTTTACAAATATTTTCTTTGTGGTGGTTTTGGATTGTTTTTTCCCCACAGTGGCAGAGCTAACTGGGGACACTCATATGTATTTCCCTCCTGTGAAGCATGTGAGGGTCAGCCCCGCTGTTCATAGTGTGGGATGTCAGTGCTAGAAGCAGGATCTCCTTTTTACAAGTTAATTAAGCCCAGTGACTTGGATTTGCTGTCTGCAGTGCCTGCATTTGTGAGTGTAGAGCATGGGGAAAACAAATGAAGAGGAAATCAAGTTGCAGTGTTGTTTTATCCTACCAGGAATACAAGACATGCAAAGGAGAAATATCCGGTGCAAGAGTGTGCCCGCTATACGTTAAGTAAAGGTTAATCCATTTCAAGCCTGGGTTAATGCTGCTCTATCCTGATGTTCCAAAATTATCAGGAGGCAGGGTTTTACTGTTAGGTCATTTCTTGAAATAACTTATCACAAATGCCAGTGTGTGGTCAGCAGTTGCTGTGTTTGATTTGCTCTTATCAACTGTTTTGTATTTATCTTTTCTCACCTATTGAGGGGAAAAAGTGTAAAATGATACAATAAACACAACAGTGAGATCAGTGCTAAGTTCTCCCAGCTTTTGGAGACGTGTCCAGCATGGGGGATGTCTCATTGTGAAGAACAGAACTGCCTAATTTTTAGTAAACACTATGAGGAATTGACAAATCTCATCTTCTTTAGTAGAAAACTGAAGGGGATGAAAGATTGATTAAAAATAGAAATATTGGCATCATTTTGAGGCAGCTGTAGTGCTATTAAAGTGTCTTTGTGCCTTTATGGAGAGATATATTTTTATTCTCAGAATTCTAGTGTCTTGTGCACTTCAAAATAAACAGCTAAAATAATATCTGCATATACTATAAAACGCCTTTATTTGCGACACAGCAGCTGCGTTTCTGGCAACAAATATGCTATTGTCACACCAGATCCCATGAAAAATGCACAGGATAAAATCCCACCCTCTCAGAGTGCAGCAGGCAGAATCAAAACCAAGAGCCTGGAGCAGAGTTCAGTGATCCTCCTGCCCCAGTGTGGACGTGCAAGTTTTCTTCTGTATGCAACCCCTAATGAGTTCACCTTAAAAGCTATTAGGATCTGCTTAAATTAAGCCTAATTCGGGATTTGTCTTCTGCACAATCCTCTGGTGAAATGGAAGGATTAAATAAATAATAAAAAGGAAGCCCAGTGCCTGAAGGAAACCCACAGGAAAGATGCAGAGAGACTCTTGGCAAGGGTCTGGAATGGCAGGACAAGGGGGGAATGGCTTCACACTGACAGAGAGGAGGTTTAGATTGGATATAGGAAGACATTCTTTACCCTGAGACTGGTGAGGCCCCAGCACAGGTTGTCCAGAGAAGCTGTGGCTGCCCCATCCCTGGCAGTGTCCAAGGCCAGAAGGGGATCTGAACAACCTGGAATAATGGAATGTGTCCCTGCCCATGGCAGGGAAGTGGAGAACAAGGTATTTGAGGTCCCTTCCAACCCAGGCCATTCCGTGGTTCTGTGATGTGTACTTCTGTGTAATTTTCCAAAACTAACCTCAAAACAACCTGACCAAATGAGAGTGGGGCTGAGATGCTGCTTTTCATGCTTTTCTTCCATGAGGCTCTCTTAAAGTGCCTCAACCCACTTCCAAGTAGGGCATGAATCTTAGGACAAACTGTGCTGGTTTTTTGGGTTTTTTTAAATCTCCTCTGGCTTTCCTGGATCAGCTGCAGGGCACTCAGAGCTGCCCTGAGATGTCTTTTTCCAGCATTAAGAAGTGTTCCAGTACATCCAAGTTCTTTGGGTTCAGGATGAAAGCTCTCAAGGAGAGCAGCCTTTCTTCTTCCTGCTTGCTTTCTTCTTTCTTCCCAGTTTTTAGGTGCCCGCTGACCATGTGCCCTAAGCCATAAGTACCACCTGGCCATGTGTAACTTTGTGGAGCAGCTTTAAAATTCAAATATATTTGATGGTTTCTTTATCCTTGAAATGACTTCTCCTCTGGACTGGGGTTAGAGGTTTGGTCCATTTGCTGTCTCATTTTATCCCATCCTTTTTTTTACCATCTAGAATTTTTGGAGTCAAATTGTCCCAGAGTTGTGACAAGCTCTGGGAGCTGCCTGATCCTTCTCTCTCCTTCCCCTTTTCCTTTTCCCTCTCCCAGGCTGGGCCCAGGTCTGCCAGAGGGACATTTTCCTTATTTGTGGACAAGCACAGCTGGGTGAGCTGCCCAGAGTGTGCTCTTGGCTATGATTCACTCTTTGTTTTGCCAACATGTTGTTATTTTTTAGAGAGTGGGTAGCACATCCTCCTGCTATCTTGGGATAATTTTATAAGGCAGCTTTGAATAGGGTTTCTTATATCTAAAGAACAGCGCCTTTACTGTGAATTCTGGAGTGCCTAAGAATTTGGAGATGGAGGATGGGAAAGAGAAATATATATTTTTTAATTTTCTTTTTGAAGTGAGTAATGATTTGACCTGCTCTGTTTCAGTACATGTTACCATGGCGATGACTGCAGGGACTACAACATCCTTTCCCATGAGTAACCACACCCGGGAGAGAGTGACGGTGGCCAAACTCACGCTGGAGAACTTCTACAGCAACCTAATTATACAGCACGAGGAGAGGGAGACCAGGTACTGCCTCTGCTTCCTCTCACCCCTCTGCAGCTTTTCTTGCTGTTTGTTCAAGGGCACTTCAGTCCCCAGGGATGGGGCAGCTCTGGGAAGTTTTTCTGTATGAGGTGGCAGGGCACAGGCTGTCTAGGGGGATCTGTGAACATCCCAGTCACTGAGTGATCGAAGAGCTCCACTTCTGATGTTCTCATGCAATTTATCTCCTCATCATTTACTTTGGGGAAGCTGCTCTGTGCAGGGTGTTATTTTGCAGTACATGTGATGTTTCTCCTGTGTGAGATTGGTGACCTCTGATTCCTCTGTATGTGCCTCAGGGAACGAACTCTGCAGAGCTGCTGAACGGTGGGAGCTTGGTTTGGGGTAAGGCAGTGGCTTGTGGTGTCTGTTTTGCTCTGCACTGTGGAGCTCATGGCAAGATTCCTAAACCCTGCAGGAGGGAGTGTATAGGAGATAGGGAACAGGACTGAGAGGTGTTTGATGGGCTGATGGGGTAAGGAAAGGAGGCAAAGAGCTGGCATGGAATTAAGGGGCAGCAAAGAAATAAGGAGCTGATGATGGAGGGTTTGAGAGGCTCTCAGGTGGGCAGGATGACTTTTGGGGATAATGCAGTCCCCATCTTTAAATTCTGCTTGGGTGGTGCTGTCTGGTACTCCTTGCATAGGAGTATGGGATGGTCATCACCACTCAGCTTCTCCCAGCAGTTCCCAGTCCTGTCTCTGAGGTGCTGAAGTGCCACTTGAATTAGGTGTCAAAGTGCCAAGTGTTTGATTATAATGAACGTTGTGTTGGATTGTCATTAGTGTGTGAAATTATCATTGCCCTGGTAATATGTTTTTAATTGAAGGGTTTTCAGTCAAGCAGCAGGATTTCTCTCTTCATCATATTTAGTCATTATTCCATGTAATGGAGTTGCTTCTAGTTAGGAGAATACACTGTCTATCAAGGGCCTGTAATTTAGAGGATCGTGCTGTACTTCCCAAAGTGCAGAAAGGCACCAGCAGCCTGGCTTCAAGCCTTTGAATTCTTGCCTGCTGCAGGGGCTAACCAGCCTTCAGAAAGCTGCACCCTGGCAGCTATAAAGGAGCATCCTGTGGGTGGACAGAAAGGGGTGGACATTGCCATGTGCTGACCCCCTGCCCACCTGTGGGGTATTCCCAGGCTTTGCTCCCCACTCAGACCCTCCCAGCCTGGCATGGAACTGGTGGAAGAGTTGGAGCCTGAGCCCTGGCCTGGGCAGGACATTGGGAGGGAGAGGATTGTGCATCCAGGGGGTAGGGTTTAGTTGGCATGGGAGGAAGCAGGGCGGGACCAGGTGTGTGACCAAGGGGAGGTGGTCACACAGAGGGAATGGAAGCTGGAGCTGACTGGCATGTGGGAGATGGAGCTGAGATAGAAACGGTGAAAAAATCCATTTTTATTCTGGTTTGTAATCCTAATTGATAAAAACAGCCTTAATTCAACAAGATATAATCACTCTAATGCCATACTTTGTCATATATGTTTAATGCCTGATTCTGCAAGTACGTAAGCATATGCTTTAATTTGCTTCTACATTTTCCTCAGCTTTTCACAAATGAGTAACAGGGTGGAGTGGGGCTGTCTGCCTTCAAATTTCCATTGGAGGCAAATTCTTCAGTACTTGGAGTATGTGAAGCAAAGGTGTTGGCTTGCTGTGGTGTTGTTTGGTTTTAATAAATAATAAAAGGTGCCACCCCTGTTTCTCTCCTTGGCAGGCAGAAGAAGCTGGAAGTGGCTATGGAAGAGGAAGGCCTTGCAGATGAGGAGGTAAATACTGCTCCTTTAACCTTACAAACTGCTTTGCTTTTGTCCCATTGCTTCAAATGGGAATTTGAAGAGCTCACAGAAATATCAGCCAGCATGACAGAAGGTTTTGTTTTGTACATGAATGTTGCCCCTGTTAATAACCTGTTTATTAGGGAAGCTGGGAATATGCTTGACTGATACTTGAAATAGTTATTCAAGGTTTTTCATGCTGCTTGTGGTTCTTAAGAGATGTTGCCACAACAAGTATCTAGCAAGCTTTTCAAAGATTAAAATTGTTTGCTGTTGTATTTGGCAAGAAAAAAAAAGTGGTCTGTGGTTAGAATTGGGTAGAAAATGCTGAACCATTTTTTCTTGATTTAAACAATAAACCATCACACCTTTTCTCCTTTTGGATACAGATGAGGAGGGATCTCAGTCTGGTTGCCATCTCTCAGAATTTTGGTCAATAAGTTGCTTTTCTGAGGTCCATTCTACCAGACCTGCCTTCAGGATAGGCTGGGAAGTAAGGAGGAGGAGTGTTTCAGTCCTTTCGGAGTTTTTGTGGCTGCTGTAACTCCTGAGAAGTGGGAAAATGAGTGTGGGTGGGTGTGTATTGCCATCTTGTGGCTTTAAAGGATGCTGTAATCCCAGCACGGAGTCTGGCAGGTGCCTGATCCAGGGACCTCCTTAGCAGTCTCTTGAGATCTCAGCATCTTCAGGAGCAGTATTTGTCTTCTCTCAGGGTGAATCCCGGTGACATTTTCATCAGACAAAATAGGTGATGGAATTTGAACAGATTTTTCCTTCAGAATTGAGTGCTTGCCTGCCATAAACGAAATGCATTTTGTTGTAGATCTGTAACCAGGGTCTCTGCTGCTTGCTAAGCTTCTTGTTGCCTGCCATCACTCATTTTGACAGGGTACAAGTTTCAGCTTTTATTGATCCTTCGCACTCCCTAAGAGTCCTTGCCTCAGGCAGTGACATTGGCCTTGGCACTGATACACTTTGTTTGAACCAGTATGAAAGTTTTTCTTCATTATTTTTCTTTTTTTTTTTTTAATAACTAAGTAATACAAATAAAATACCACCACCCACCAAAGGTGAAACTGTGCCTGAGGCTTCTATAGAAAAGACCATACTCGAGCATCATACTTTGAGAAATTCAGAAAGAAATGTAGGAGGAGAAGTCTTTGTCCTGTTGGGATTCCAGAGAAGAACTTCCCAGGAAGGGAGGGTGCATACCCTGACTCTCCACTGCCAAATGGCTGACAGATTCCTGTGCCTGTGTCCTCAGAAAAAGCTGCGCAGGTCACAGCACGCTCGCAAGGAAACGGAGTTCCTGCGGCTCAAGAGGACCAGGCTCGGCTTGGATGACTTCGAGTCTTTGAAAGTCATAGGAAGAGGAGCATTTGGAGAGGTTTGTGGCATGCTTACTTGAACAGGAGATTAAAATGGAATTGACCACTGTAATGAAACACTCTAATTACAATTTAATGAATTGTTTTATTGCAAAACAGCAGCTATTTGGGCCATTCTCAAAGTCTGAAAAGTCTAGTGATTAATCACATGCATTGATTTCCCAAGGCTTCTGGAAAGACATTTAGTTTCCCATGGCTTCCCACACTGATGTTGCCCACATGGCTCTCTAAAATTATGGATTTGCAGTGGCACAGCTCCTCTTGATAAACCTTTCTGCTGTGGGTCACATCAGTTATTTCTCCTCCTGAATTTTAACCTACACAGTCCAAGCTACCTGGAATTCACTGTGCCTGCTGACTTTTCCTAAAACAAAAACTGTTCCTCACTAGTGTTAGTGTTGTACGTGGTGCAGCGTAATTCTTTTTTCAATATTTAACATACTTAAATGTGCTTTTAAATATTTAACAAGAGGACTTTTCCATGCCTGGCAATTGGGAGCCTTCCAGTGCATTTCTGAGGCAGAGAAGATTGACTGGGTTCTCTCTCTTGGTAAAGGTCCGCCTTGTTCAGAAGAAGGATACAGGTCACATTTATGCAATGAAGATACTGAGAAAAGCAGATATGCTGGAGAAAGAGCAGGTTTGTGATCTATAAGTCCCCTAAATTTCAAACTTACCTGTCCAGAAAATGTTTTCCACCTTTGAAAGCCCCTGCAATGGTCTGGCAGTCTAGAGGGCCTGTGGCATTGCTACCACAGCAAAAAGCAGCAGAAATTAGGAAATAAGGTCATGCAACAGCATTAAAAAAATCCTTTATTTACAACCAATTTGGAATAGGAACAAAGATTTTATTTTTCTCCCCTTATCAACATGGAGCTTATAGTACTGAATCTGTAAAACTGCATTTCAAGGAAAATACTTCTAGAAAAGTAATCCTGTGCCAAAGTAAAACCGGAGGTGTTTGATGTTTTCTTTTAAAGAAAACCAGCCGAAATCACAGTGTTCGTCAGCTTTGTCTTCCTTGGGTTTGCTTTATGGTTGGGGTTTTTTTGCTTTGATTTTGTTAGTTTGGTTTGGGTTTTGCTTTTTAGCTAACAATTCACTGTGAGGACACAGCAAGTACTTTAGCACCACAAAGCAAAGAAATCAAGGGAGGATATCTCATGAGATAAAAGAGGACCTTTTTCATACTAGTGCAAATCTTACCCATCATTTGCACAATATTTCCCTGCAGTAGTACTGTTTTTTTCCTGGCACAGATTATTATGTCTCCTGCAGCCCATGCCCTGAATTTGGGGAACCAGAGGAGCAGCAGGGTGTGCAGAGCAGGCAGGATTTGTGTGGTGCTGCCCCCATTTCAGACCCTGATGTGGGAAGGAGTTTGAGCTCACGCTCTACATTCAGTTTGGGGCAGTGATCTTCCTTGGAGAGTGTTTATCTGCTGGAATTGTCATTGCTTGTCTTGTTCCGTGGAGAGCAATAGAGGACACACATAAAAAAAAGAAATCTTCCAGTATTTTTTTTCCCTGGTCTGGTAGCACCTGGGAGAAATCCTGGCTATTTTTAAGCAGTTTTCCTGTTGTATTTTGGAGCTGCATTGAGGAGTGGAGGGTGGAAAGAAATACTTTCTAATGAGACTAAATAAAGCCAGATAAAGACAAATCCCAATTGGAGTGTCTTCTGCAGAGGGAGAACCTTTGCCCCATGTAGCCCTGTGACAAGATTCATGTAAAGAGGTTCCTCACCAGTAGAACTGGGGAACAGATGCAGAAGACTGTGTTTTCTGCTTTTCTTACAGCTGTCAAGAAATATTTTTACATGCATATGTCTATAATTTTTTGTCCAGGATGAGGGTATGTTGTAGTGAAAACACACCCCTTCTCCAATCTCCATTATTCTTAATTTCCAGCAAATTATGGGGGAGAAGCTTTCCATACATTTTCCAAAGCCTTAGCTGGAACTGGAATATCCTGAGCAAGGTCAGATATTCCTGAACTCACTTGCACTTTTTCCACCTGCTTTGTCAGTTCCTTCTAACAAACAGAACCAGCTTAACAAGCTGTGCTTTGTGTTTCTAGAGAAACCCTAGGATCTTGTAAAAAATAATGGAAAATATGAGTATGGAAAGAGGTAGAAAAATAGTTCCTTTGCTAAAGGTCATGAAAATATGCTGTAGGGCTAGGAGTGTAATGTGATGTTCTTTGTTGAAATATCTCAATATTTGCCCTTTAATAATAATAATTTAAAAAAATTTTAGGTGGCTCATATAAGAGCAGAAAGAGATATTTTGGTTGAAGCGGATGGAGCCTGGGTAGTGAAAATGTTTTACAGCTTCCAGGATAAAAGGAACCTTTACCTGATCATGGAGTTTTTACCTGGAGGTAAGCTGGGTGCTATGGCATCAGGTGATACGGGTACTTCATCCTTAGCTTTTGTTGGCAGCTTTATAAAATATTAGAAACAAACATGGTGTACAATTTGTGAAAATAAAAATGTTAACACTCTTTTGAATGAAGTTCCAGTCATGTGCCCATTCCTAATTTTTAGGGGAAGGAAAAACGTTGAAGGCGTATTAAACAGACTTGAACTAAATAACTATTCTAATAGAAATTTCTGCTTTTTACCACAAAAGCTGCTAACAGTAAAAACAAAACAGAAGAAAAGCCCTTGTTTAAACCGTTTGTGCAATAAATTTAATGTGTGTAAAAATCCACTCTGTGTTCCCAGGCCGTTCAATTAAAATTCCTGTTTAGGATTTTCAGCTAAAAAAGTAAGTTGGGTTTGTAGGTCCTTGCAGTAATAGTTTTGTGATTAGTAACTATAAGGCCAGTTACAAGGTTAAATTTGGATTCTACTGGGGTTTCGTATAGTTTTATGATTTAAAACGTTCTGTTCCCTAAGCTGTATTTTCTTCTCTTTGATGAGGTGACATGATGACCTTACTAATGAAGAAGGACACTTTATCAGAGGAGGAGACCCAGTTTTACATTTCTGAGACTGTGCTGGCCATCGATGCCATTCACCAGCTGGGATTTATCCACAGGGACATCAAGCCAGACAATCTCCTGCTGGATGCCAAGGCACGTACTGGGCTCACCAGCTGCTGGTGCTTCCAAGATCCCAGGCTGCACATCCTGCTGCTGAGGGGTGGGAGCCACTGGTGCCACCCCAGAGATTTAAACTGGCTGGAGGGTAGGCAGGGAATGGCCACTGTATTTTCCTTAAACAAAGCCAAATCTTACTCAGAAGCCTTTTAACCGTTTTAAGGCAAGGCTTTTAAGGGAGAAAACCCACTCAGGGTGACCAGATGCTGATATTCGTACACATTAAAAGGTGATATCCTTCCTTTTGTCCATCTTGAAGTAGCTATGGACAATTCAGACAATGCTAAATGTTCAATTCAGACAGTTACATTTATTTCATCACCCACTGACCTGTGGAAACTCCCTCAGTTAGACTGACTGTTCTGGCCATGAAATGCACCCAGTAAGCTTCACCACATCATGGGATTATCTAGGTTGGAGAAGATCTTTAAGATCATGGAGGCCAGGCATTGTCACAGCATGCACAGATCTGTCAGGTTTGATGGGTTCCATCTGCACTGATGGCTGGAAACCTGATTAAAGCCAAGGTTACCATCAAAACAAAGCAAAGGAATTTTATCCTGGAGGCTTTCTCAGTCACAGTGGTATCCAGTTCAAAACAAACCCTGGCAAAGTGGCTGCCCTCAGCTGTTGGGAAATTGTGGATATAACCATTCCTGGGAGGCCATAGCCTGTTGGAGAGAAAACAGACCCTTCCAGTACACCAAGGTTTAGTCTTTGCTTCCCTGCTTGTCCTGTACCAGTCCATCAGGGCCTGAGAGGGCATGTGCAGGGATTAAAACTCTTTTCTTTTTTTTTCTTTTTTTTTTTTCTTTTTTTTTTTTTACTATGCACAACCTATCTAAATAATGATTTCATGTTCTCTGATTATCTTTTTAGGGTCATGTAAAGCTGTCTGATTTTGGGCTCTGCACAGGTTTAAAGAAAGCCCACAGAACAGAGTTCTACAGGAACCTCACACACAACCCACCAAGTGACTTCTGTGAGTATGAGCTGTCCTAGTTTAACATGTAAATGGTTTTGAGCTGCAGCTGTACATTGTACCTGTGTTTCTGCTGGGATAAGCAAGATGGGGCAGGCTGATTGCATTTAATTGGAAAACTGGAAATGCTTGTTCCCTGGGTCATGGGAGCATTTCATAGACAAGGAATGATGATTTCTGCAGTGATCATGTATTTTTGCACATTCATACACAGATATGAATACACATAATGGATCTATATTTTAATGTATTTTTCATAATGTTAGTGAAGTTACAGAACTGTTCTTTCAGGAGGGATATGCATTCCATGTGCCAAAGGACTGAAGTCAGTGACAGTCTCATTAAACTTTTCAGAAGCTGATCTAAAAATTTTAGCAAGTTCTAATTTAGAATTGCTGATATATGTCCTACTTACATGAGTTTCAGCTGTGCATTGGACAGTAGTTATTCTCGTGTTCCCATTTTCAGTTATAATCAAGTATTTGTTTCTAGACTAAAGTATTCGAAATATACAAAATAGTTATTTAAAACTGGAGCCCTATAAATCTTTTTTCTCCTAATTCTCAGAAATACATTTGTTATTTAATAACTACTTTGTAAATTAGCATTTCAGAATATGAACTCAAAGAGGAAAGCAGAAACATGGAAGAAGAACAGGCGACAGCTGGTGAGTTAATCAAATAACATATAATTCTTGTTTTGCTTTTAAACTATTTACAGAAAGTGTTAAATTAAAACTCAGTGCTAATGCTCCTGGTCTGTAAAACCTGCAAGGCCCTCATATGTGGATCTCTACAAGCTCCCAAAATCACAAATAACTCAAAAGAAGGGGATCCAGGTTGGAATAGCAAGACCCTGTTCTTCTCTATGCCTTTATTTGCCTTGTGAGCATCTGGCCCAAGCCCTCAGGTGGCCCAAGCCCTGTGGCCAAGGTGTGTCTGGAGCTCTCTGAGCATGGACCTGGAGAGGACACTGTGGACTCCTGGCTCTGATTCCTGCAGCTCAGTCACAGGCAGATGTGTGGCTGCAGCATTCCTTTTTAGAGAAATGTGGGGAATTCCCATTTGCTGAATGAGAATGTGGTGGAAAGGCTGTGGGAGGGTGTTGGTGCTGGAGTGCTCCAGCCTGGGTCTGTGGTGAGGAGGAGTCATATAACAGGGGGACTTGTGGCACGAATTGAACCAAAGCAAAGTGTCTGTCAGCCGTGGGATTTCAGACTTCCATCCCTGACCATGATTTTCACAAAAAAACCTCAGCTGTCAAATTTTGCAACCTTCTATTTTTCCACACCTTTTTAAAAAAGTGATCTACTGCAATATTCCCCAAAAGCTTTAGGATGGTCTCTTCTTTTCTCTTGAGACAACATGAGATTACATTGCAGCCACCATGCTGCCTCATGGGGCTGTATTTCACAGCCTTATTCCAGCCTGGAATTAGATCCCTGGAAAGACTTGATCTCAAGTCCAGTAAAGGCTGATGTGGCAGAACTGTGTGGTGAAGAACAGTCCCACAGGCACAATAAAAGGCCAAAGTGACAACTTGCATCAACACTGTTGGAAAAGGAGCCACGTTTTCGGTTTTCCATTGGTTCAGTCCTGAATCTTCTGGGTCTGTTCAATCAAAGTGTCTTTGTAGGGTCAAACAAATGAAAGTAAAATATTTTTGTGGTAAAACTGCTTTTGGGGACTTTTTTGGTCTTTAAGGTTTTGTTTTGTTGGATTTTCTTTTTTTTTCTCTCCCTCCTGCCCCATGGAAGATTTTTCATCAGTAAAGAGAAATTCCCAATACACAGCTTTTGTATCTTGAGTGTGACACCTGGGAATCTACCACTGATTATGCCTTTAAAAATAAACAAAGACCACAACCATAGAACTTCTTGGGTATTTTTGTAATGCAGCTACCTGAAACTTTAACCACGATGACCTTCTGATTTTGCAGTTGCAATATTCTATGATTTCATCACATTATAGAGGATGATTTGCATTTATTCTCGAGGTTCTTTGTGTTTATTAATATAAAAGAATAATAATATTGGGATTTTAGTTCCTGTGAGTTCTCAAATTAAGCTTTCTTGCTCACCCAAACAAGATCCTGTATGTAAATCCCCAGGAAAATGTATTGCAAAGTGTAAACCTGTAGTATTTCTCTTTTAAAGAGATGATTCCTTTTTTCCAGGCATATTCTACTGTGGGAACCCCAGACTATATTGCTCCTGAAGTGTTTATGCAGACTGGCTACAACAAGCTGTGTGACTGGTGGTCCTTGGGAGTGATCATGTATGAAATGCTAATAGGTATGTTAAAAACCGCAGCTTAAGAGTTGTTCAAAGGTAACAGGTTCCATTTATTCAGAAGAGAAACTGGCTAATACTTGTTAAATTTGGGTGCCCCGATGACAAAAGCAGAAGCCCAGGTCACTGTTCTCCTGGACAAAGTTTATTAATTTTTTATTTGTTTGTGCAGGGTATCCACCTTTCTGCTCAGAAACGCCACAGGAGACTTACAGGAAAGTTATGAACTGGAAAGAAACGTTGGTATTTCCTCCAGAGGTGCCCATTTCAGAGAAGGCAAAGGATTTAATTCTAAGGTGAGTAAGAAAACCCCAATTTTGCCATCTTGCCCAGCCAGGGTCATCTTCCATCAGGGTGAATTCCTGTTCTGTGTGAAGGAAGCTTTATGTTGGAGGCAAGGCTGGTTTCTTCTGTTGCCATCCTTGATGCATTTTTTAATTCTCTTTCCCTTTGCCATTTGTTTAACATGAAGGAATAAGCTGGAATGATCTTGGTTTGTACCATGGTATAAGGAGAAACAGAGCAGACCAAAAATAAAGTGATGAACACAGAATTTTTTCTTCTCAGAGGTGCCAAGAAAATGACCACTCACCAGCATTTAATGCACAGAGCAGAAATTTTGGGATGTTTTGGATTTACTCACTTCTTTCAAAATCCCAATTTTAAATTTGCATTGAGGTTTTTGTGATGATTTTGGTGACAAGGTCAGGTAGAAATGCTCTCTTGTCCTGGGAGGGTTTGGGGGGCACATTGGTTTTGGGGTTGATATTTTTTTCCTTTTTCTTTCCTTTTCAAAGCTAATGTTATAGCCTTACACAATGTTGTTACAGGCAAAAAGGGGAATGTACTTCACAAAACTAGAATTTATTATTAGTTCCAGCAGTGCTCCAGTAACCTACATAAAAAGTATAAAAACATAACAAATACAAGAAACACTTATCCTGTATCCAGCTAGTGATACTAACAGCTCAAATAATTGAATTCTTGCTAACTCTCGTGAATAAGTTTGTGTAAAACAGTTACATTGCATTTTCATATCTATTTCTCTGCTGTTCTGCTCAGTCTTCCTTGTCAGCATCCCAAGTTCTTTGCTGAACAGACTACAGCATTACTGCTGAGGATTTCTACCTCCTCAGTCCTGGCTGTGTTTGGGGAAGTTTTAGAGATTTCAGTGTATTTGTTAGCATGTCTTGCTCATGCATCTGCTTACACAACAACTGCTTGAATTTATCAGATTGCCTCCACAAGGAGAAGGGTTAAAACTGGGGTAAAACATCTTAGTTATGGATAATCTATTAAAATGAGGTCAAAACAGGTTGGACAACAACCATCTGGGCATTTTGGGTACTTTGTCCATTATGGCTTGGACAAGTTGGGCAACATGTGTTTTAGCTTAAAGAGAGATGCAGACAAAGCTAAAGGGTTATGGATACAGATAAATCCAAACTAAAATAAGCTCAAGTTCAGACAAAGCCTGACAAATCCTGTGGCTGAGTGTTGTTACAGGGTTTGAGGTCTGTTGTTAGTCCTTGGCACCACCCAGCCTGCCGGGCTGCAATACAAATACAGGCAGGTTTTCTTCCCCAATGACACCCAACTACAAGCAAAAGAACTTTAATGTATAATTGGAGACAGTTTATAGCCTAACCTGCTGTGCTAATCATGCAGAAGATGGCTGGGATTTAATGAATTCCTAGGCAAATGTTGGTATTCCCATCTCCTGGATGAGATAATTGAAAGGCTTTTCCAGTCCAGAGGAGAAGGGTCAGCCTCTGCTGCTCCCTGGAACAGCAGGTTCCTGAAATCCCTGATGTCACTGAGTTGCTGTCAGAGAGCTTCCACCTCCCTGTTTTCCTTCTTTAGGATTTTAGGCTTTTCCTGTCTGGCCTGATGGAGCAGATAACAGTCCCCATGTCACCAATCCTGTCTCTGTCTCCAGTTTCACCTTTTTCTGTCTGCTGTTTCATGGCTGCTTCTCATAAACTGACAATTTCTTGTGGGGTCTGAGCTGAGGTTATGCAGCAGGGCTGTATCAGAAACAGGTCCTGGGTCTTTGTACCACGTGCACCTCTGAGGAGAGGGAAGGAGGAGAATAGGGACATGGCATGTTTAGAATGGGCTGGCTCACTGGGATTCCAAAATATGACATCAGAGAGCAGTCCTGATTTACTAAGTATATCTATTTTTCTTAGTTTGACTTTGAAACATGGATGTTTAAATAGTTGAGAATATGCCAGAGGAGTTCTCAGTAGTAGAGATTTAAGCCTCCATTCCAAACTGATCTTACAGGACCAGAACATGGAGCAACTTTTCACAAACCTGGAAGATGGGGACGCAGCAATTTAGAGAAGGTGTCAGTTATTGGCATCATAGCTTCTTGTTTTGGGATTTAACGATGTTCTGCTTCTACTGTTACCTTCTCTCCTAGAGGCAGTGGGCTGCTTTGATGTTACTCCAAGTGGTGGAACAATTTGACAGAACTTCTTGAAATTCTTGATACTAGATACTGTTGCTTCTGTTTGAATTTATTGTAACATTCCCTTTGTTTTTTACCCTTTTCCAGGTTTTGTATCGACTCAGAAAATAGAATTGGTAGCAATGGAGTAGAGGAAATAAAAAGTCATCCATTTTTTGAAGGAGTAGACTGGGGGCATATCAGGTATGTATATACACATGTGTTTTACAGGGAGAATAAAAGCCATGAAGGCAAGAATTTCATGTAGTGTGATGTCAAGGACAATTATTTCCAATTTGTCTTTCATTTTGAGAGGCAGCTACTGGCTGTAGATGGGGGACACTGAAGGTTTCCAGGCCTTGCTGACATTCATAGAAATTATTAGAGCTTAACTGTCTTGAGATGCCTTAGATTGCTCCAGACTGCCCAGAATGGAAAGAAATTGTTGTAGGGTGGCTGTGGATTTATTTGTAAGTGTAGTAATTAGAACTGTGGTGAGTTTACAGGTGTAAATCACTGCTTTCCCACAGTGCTGTGTCACAGTATGAACGTTTGGGTGGCACAGATTCCTTGGGCAGTTTCAAAAGCCACCTTAAAACTCCATCAAGGGCTCCCTGACTGTGGAGGTGCTAAAGCAGAGCCAGCCTGGTTTTGGAGAGAGATACTGAGTGTCACAAAGAGGAGCTACAGTCCAAAGGTTTTGGATGAGGTCCAGGCTGAGCACAGGGATTGTAAAGTTCTGGGTGCAAGTGCAATCCTGCTGGGCTGGGTTTGTGAAACAGGGTAACCACAGTGATGGCTGGTGACAAGATCACAGTGATAGCTGTGTGGCAGATAAGTGTGGGATGCTCCCTCACTTAATGGGAAAATGATGTTTGCCCCAAGCCTGCCAGGAAGAAACCAGTGGGGACAGGGAACCGAACAATCTCCCCGTGGTGTCAGCAAACAAGAGAGTCAGATTGATCTGTGATGCACTCAGTGGAAGCCTTGTGCTCTACGTTAAGGGAAGTTGTGTAAAAAGCTAAGTTAAAACTGGAACTTAATGTCTCATTTCCCAGTATTCACTCTGCTGGCATTAATCTTTATTTGCAGGGAAAGACCAGCTGCAATCCCTATAGAAATCAAAAGTATTGATGATACTTCCAACTTTGATGAATTTCCTGAATCGGACATTTTACAGCCAGGTGAGACTGCCATTGTGAATTCTAAATCTCCATCTGTGACATGCCAGAATACTGCACAGATGCCTTTGTTGTTGTTTATATTAATTTTTCTGATGCTCCAATCAAGTTAGTCTCTAGATCAAGTCTCTATATTTTCTCTGAAGTGTGAATGTAAACCTGTGATCCCTCATAGCTGCAAAGCCCAGAGATTTTAAGAGTAAAAGGCATTGGTAAAAATGGTTTGCACAGGTAGTGAGCACAGAAAGCAGTGGAGTTTTCTGCCAGGCAATCAGTCTGACCAGATTCTGGTAAAACATCATGCACTGCTTTGCTTTTCATCTTCAATGACTTTTGAGGTTTGTGCCAAACATAATTGTTGAGATATTTGTGGGTAAGAATTTTCAGACAGTTGATTACTTAACACAGTAATTCATGAACCTGAGTGGCTCTATAGATCACTTTAGGGTTTTTTTTAGTTGTTGATTTCTGTTAGCAAGTTACAGGAAATTTTCATATGTAAAAGGCTTGGTTCTGTGACATACAAATAGTCCCAGGTCCCACTGTTTTCAGTTACTTGAAGATTGGCAGATGTTTAACAGTGATTAATTGCTGGCTGCAAAGTGTAGCTGTGTTAACAGCCATAAGAATTGTCCAAAAGCTGTTGGTTATTTTTTTTCTGAAATGGCTGAAATGGTGAGAAAGTTTGTCCTTTTGATGCAAAGCAACCCATCTCCTGTGCCTAAGCTGGTTAAGTCCATATTTGGATAATGCCAGGAACGTTTCTATTATTTTTGCATTTCAGGTCCACTGAGAATAGTACTGTACATGTAGATACCTAAAAATCAGAACATCAGAAATGTCATGGGGTTTGTAATTGTGTATCCTGTGTGTGTGTTAGAAGCTTCTGTCAAGATATGGAAACTTGGTAGAATGTGTAGACATAATTTAAAAAAAAAAAGCAAAACAATCCCCACACACACTTTTCTGCTTCAGAGTTCTATCCTGAAATTATAACTCAGGCCATTGACAAAAGGCAACTGACCTGATTAGAAACAGGATTTCTTCCAGGAGTTTCTGCTGACTAAGGAAATAAGAGTTCAGGGCTGTTTAGCTCTGTGAAAAGTCCTCTCAGAAGCAGCCTGGGTTTAACTGTTTTAATGTGTTTGCTTTTGTTTCTGAACTCTAGTGCCAAACACAACAGAACCTGACTACAAATCCAAAGACTGGGTTTTCCTCAATTACACCTACAAGAGGTTTGAAGGGCTCACCCAGCGCGGCTCCATCCCTTCCTACATGAAAGCTGGGAAGTTGTGAAACAGAACACAACCCCCCAAAGGAAATTGCAAACACAAACCTCAGGTAGCTGCATCACCAGGCCCGCTTGGCGTTAGTTATCAACACATCGACTCTGGTGCGCATCGATTTCACTCGGAAATTCTACAGGATTAGGATTTCTAAGACTACTACAGGAATTAGTTGGCAGTGCCAGCTGGCTTTTTTTTTCTTTTTTTTTTTTCTTTCCTTTTTTTTTAATATTTGAATATTTTTGTTAACTTTATTATACAAAGGTACTGGAATAAAAGGAACGTGCATCCCTTTTCCTGCACTGCCTACGTGTGGATAACGGTTAATTATGCCTCCCTGTACTGTGGCTTTGTTTGTACTGTAAACCATCTGATCCAACTAGGAGAGAAACATATCATTTGATGAAGCATTGTTGTTGTACTGCTCACCTGGTGGGGTTTAGATATGCAGTATAAAGAAAACTGTCCACATTTGCAAACCTCTCTGAGCAGTTGCTCAAGGGTGTTCCATTTGTGGTCTGCAGATTCCCCATGAGTGTAGCACATGGAATTATTTTAAATAGCAGTGTCCTCTGGGCCTCCTTGTGTCCTTTGTGTCCCCAGTGCAGGACTTTATCAGCCCTTTATCATTATCCCTTTTGGCCCTTTTCCCACAGTGTTGTGGCAGTGAGGCAGTCCCTGTGATCTGTTTAGTGATATTTCTGCTTTAAAGGATGGTTGGCAGTATTGCTGTTAGAGCTGATGATGACTACTGGCAATTTCAGAAGAAAAAAGGAATCTGAATAAAAAGTATCAATATTTTTAGCAGAAGGGAAGTGTTCTGGTAGGAAGTTTTGAGGAGATGGCAGAGTTTCCAAGACTGCTTTCTGGCCTCTGCTCTAAAGCAGATAATCTTTGAGCTGCTCATAATTCAAATATTCTCCTCTCTGTGCAAAATGTGTTCTAGAGAAGTGATCAGATTGGTGCTTTTTCTTTTTTTTCCTCCCTGAGCAGCTGCAGACAGACGGGACTCTGCTCTAACCTCTCCAGAATCGCAGCCTCTGCTCACGCAGAGGAAATGGGCGTGTCCCACTAGACTCTGTCTCCCCAGTGGGCTCCTTTTCTTCCAGGATCTCCACCTGGCCTGGCCATGGGATTAGAAGGGATCAGCTGAGCCTGCAGCCCAATTTCCAGGGACCACCTAAATGTTCTTGTGGCCAGTCTGCAGGATGGTGACAAGCTGACAGCCGAGCCAGGTCTCCTTCCCCCAGGGAGAGGAAACAGAAGCAGAAATATCCCCATGTGCAGGCTCTGGCTTTGTACATCAGCTCAGCAGCAGTTCAGGACTGAGTTGCACTCCCTGAGCAGTTTGCAATTATCTGGTCTCTGGTGACTTTCTCTGCCTGTACTCACAGCTCATCTGCAGGGCTTTGAAACTGTCACAGTACTGCAGAGATCTCTGCTGTCATTTTCTGGTCAAAAGAGATGTACAGCAATGAACAGTTCCCCAGTGGCTGAACAAGTGGAGTCGCTGTTGCTGTCTCCCTCCTCTGAACACCAGTGAAAGGCACCCTAAAACCTCTGCAGCCCCCTCTGAGTGGAGCACAGGATGTTTTGGCATACAGCAGGAAAGATTCCACTGGACAGACTTTTATAGCAATATGGAAACTACTGTTATAAAGGCATTAGAGAAATAATTATTGCTCTTAGGCACAGTGGCATCAGCTGTTCTGAATTATTTGTATGCTCTGAAAAACATACTGGGATGTTCATCTGTTGCTTAAGAGCCCATTTGCCAGCAAGATTTCTGTGCATCAGTGCCTGTGATGGGCAGGTAGTCTTCCCTGATCCAGCCAGGATCCCTAATCCAGCCTTTCCTCCATGGTTTAGTCTCCTTTGAAGAATCTAATATCAGTTATTTATACCAAATAGTTTTGGTGTTCAGCTCCTCAAAGAGGAGTAGCCACTGCTTGAGGCCCATCCAGTGTTATATCAGAGCAAAGCTAAGCTGAGCTTCTGCCTGAATGCTGGACTGAGGTGGGAACCTCTCCTTGATCTCCCAGATTTGCTTCCCAGACCTTACACTAATTAACATCCCTGTACTGCTGTTGGGGCATGGTCCTTAGAAGTTCTCCAGTGTTTTTCTTAGACTTGTCAGTGTGCTGAGGCTCAACCTGTGGCCATGCAAAGGCTGTACAAAAACGATAACTCACTTAAATCTACCTTTCAGGCATCATTTGCCAGTGCCCCAACAGCTCCTGAGGTTTCTCAGGAAAGGAAATGCCTTACCTAAGGCCTTGACTCCAAACAGGGAAGCTCAGGCAGAAAAAAAAAATCCTGAGATGCAAACTTGGCCTCAAAGGACACTGCTATTCAAAACAAATTTCATTGGTTTTAATTTCCAGTCTGATCCATGGGGCACTGTGTGCACTGGAATTGGAATTCCTGCAAACAGCACCTTTCAGAAGAGCACAGTAACCCCATTAACGTGACCTACAAAGAAGTCTTTGCTCAAACTTGTTGAGACAAGCTCAGTTTCATGGAAACTGCAAATGCTCAGTGATACTGGTGACTTTTTTTCCTGTGGGGCTTAGGGGAGGGCAGAGAAATACACACTTAATTTAAAGCTATCTATTAAACAATTATGTCTGTACATACTCACTGGTTTACAAACTTGGGAAAAAGCTCAACCCTTCTATTTGCAACACTAAAGATAATACTAATTTAAAACTGCAGATGATTAATCATATCAGTGCTCACATAGGAGTTATATCCATAAGGAAACAGCCTGCAGCCTATCTAGCATAAACTCCTGTATTGTGGTAGTTGATTTTTTAAAATTGTTTTGTAAACATAGCATTATTTTAATCAGTAAGTCAAGTTAAACAATATTAACTACTGCTTTTAGGATGATAGGGTTTTTTTTAAAAGGTGAAACTGTGACACTGTAATGGATTAAAGAGAACAGCAGGTTAATCTACACTGGCTTTCAAAAAAAAATGGAAGTGCAACATATCTTTGATTTTGTTATTTCTGTCTGATTCCTTTGGATGGTTGTGTGTTTTCCTTTGGCAATGTTAGTCACTGTGCCATTTATTTTTCTTATTCTTGGAGTACCAAAGATCCTGAAATGGCTTGATGATTGCAACCATGTGAAAATTTATTTTCTGGAAGTATGTTTTGTTAGACTTTTGTTAAATCGTGAAATTGTGTATGCAAATTGTTATCAGAGGTTTGCTGGGACATTTGCCTATTCCAGCAGGGAAAACTTGAGTGCGTCGATGGAAGTGGAGAGCCTGAATCCAAATTCTGGATCGGAATTCCCTGAAAGTGGGAGGAAGCTTGGATTGGGAACTGCAGCTGAGCTTTTGTACTTCGTTCCATCTCCAATCAGCATGAGTGAGTGGCCTTAGGTACAGGACATCAGCAGAGGTTGTCTCATGTGCAAAAGGAGTTAAAAAAAAAAATTGCCAGCATTCAGAAATCAAATCTTGTTGATACTGCATTTGCACTGTTCAATTTGCCTTGCTGGAGAGTTATAGAAGTGTTATTTTTATAGGTCAATTGTTTCCCACCTGAGCCGTTGGAGACAGTCTGGGATAAGGGCACCTGCCAGGGGGAGTTCAGCCGGGGGGCGCCAGGAAC
This sequence comes from Nicator chloris, assembly GCA_013400495.1. NCBI lineage: Eukaryota > Metazoa > Chordata > Aves > Passeriformes > Pycnonotidae > Nicator > Nicator chloris. The sequence continues at coordinate 150,040 of WAAE01011168.1, read as the reverse complement.
AGCACACAGCTCTGCTGTCAGCTCCTTCCCCACGGGTGACATTCCTCCTGTGCCCAGCAAGCAGGGAATGCTGCAGTCTAGCCCAGGTAATGCTTAGGAAGTGCTCTCACTTTCTCAATAACACGAGCAACTACAGGCATTGTAACACACTGTACCTTGTCCTTTTACTGTTGGGATCTCACAGCAGCTCGTTCTTGGAGTCAAAATGGCAACTGCTATATTTTTCCTAGACTGTTTCATTAGTTGTGGTTGGGAAAGTTACATAGAAGCATTATAAAAATTTATATGAGGCTTTTTACGGCATTTGAAAATAAAAGTAGCATTCTTTTTGTAAAGTTGCAGTTCTCGTTTCTTTTACCCCAATGTACTGCATTTCTTTTCCAGAATTGGAGACGTCTAAGGAATTGAGATCCTATTTTGTGGATTCTCATCTTGAATTGCACAGACAGTGAAACACCCCAGTGTTGTTACACTCAATCAGAAAGCAGAGAAAGCAAATAGTTTGATTTGTCCCACCTGCAGTCACATGAAGAAGCTGCTTCTCAAATGGTTAGTGATCATCTTCAGAGTCTCACCTTCCCCATAGGCTGTAATTTATCCAGGAAAGGCTTCCAGGGGCAGTTGTGTCCTTTCATCCACTATAGAAAGCTTTCTATCCTACTGTTCCACTTTCCCTGCCAAGTTCAGGGCAGCAGAAGCAGTGAAAGTTATGTAAAAAAAATGATCAGAGTGGAGCCACTGAAAGCTAAGAGAAGCGAGCAGACACTGCGTGGCCTTGTCTGGAGGCCTCCCTTCCTCCACTCTAGAATTGCTGCTCTCAGTAAAGGTAAAAATACAACAGAATTTTGCAAATTCTGTTTAATGGGATCACCCTTTTCTTCCCTTGACTATACATGATTGTATGGCAGAGATACACATCATAAGGAAACACAGGTTTAGTTCTTTACCTCCTTGCATTAGCAAATCAGATATTCCTCAGAAAAAGCACTTGAATGGCAAATATGAAGGCTATGCCTTCAGCATGAGTAAATCTCTTTTTAAATCTTATCTTAGTTTAGGGTTTATAAGACATACTGCAAATATCTACATTTTTCATTTCTTTGTTCTTGTACAAAGTGTGCCTGGTACCTCAGCAAACAATAATTCTTTGGGCAATAAGAGGCTTTTTCTGACAATCTTCCTAAGAAAGGAGAAGGGAGGAGTATCCCAACCAGTCTGTCTGTCTTGGGAGTGAGGACAATAGTGGCTCTCAACTCTGGACTAGGCAAGGATATATTTGCAGTTCAGGAAGTGCTTAATGTATTTGCAAATGTAGAAGGCTGTCAGGCATTGGAAGGGGCTGCCCAGGGAAGTTTGGAGTCTCCATCCCTGGAGGTTTTTAAGGAAGGACTGGGCATGGCACTCAGTGCTCTGGTCGAGGTGACAAGGGGGGGATGGGTCACAAGCTGGACCCAACAATCTTGGAAGTATTTTCCAACCTTCATGGTTCTGATTCCATTTTTCTAAGGTAATGTGATTCATCACGCATGTAAATTTTAAATATTGGAGAGGTACTAAAATGCCTGTCCCACAGCTGAATTTCCCAGGTGAAAGCAGGTTCTAAAGGTGGGTGAGGCCCTGTTTCTTGTGAGATATGCTGGGTTCAGCCATGCCAGGCTCTGCAGCATGGAAAGCCTGCTCCTAAAATCCATTAGGTTCCAGGTGCATGAATATTGGGACAGCTGAAGGGCAAATTGGTGTGTCTGTCACACACTGAAGTGGCACCAGGGTTTAGACACTTCATCACTCAGGAACACTGCTGCAGTGGGTGTGAAAGGAAATTAATCTTTCCAATGCAGAGGGAGCTCATCCCTCTGCCTCCCGCTCCTCCCAGCACGACTCCTCAGATTATCTGAACCTTTGGAGGTCCCTGTTCCTGGGGGAGATGGGGCACACAGATTTCAATCTCCTCATGCTGAGGAGGGAATGAGCACAGGTTTCTTGTTTCCCAACCAAGCCTGAGCTCTGCTAGGAACAGTTTGTTTCAGATCAGAACCGACCCTCGGTGCCACATCTTGTTTCCGTACCAGCTGCTTTAATCTGTTTCTAGTGAGCCACCATCTGCTGCAGCTTCTCCCTCCTCCAGGAATATGTGCTGGCTCTCCGTGCTGTCCCCAGGCAGTTCACTTCCACTGGCAGCAGCTCCTTCCCCTCCAGGTGCCTCTGCCCATCCTCCCCACCCCAAAGACAAAATCTTTGCTCTTGTCTCTACATTTCCTGCCCTTGGAATTGAATGATGAGAGGGCAGCTTGTCAGCAGAGTGAGCGCTGAGCCCTTGAAGCTGTTGTGTAAAAGTGCAACCACAGCCCCTGCTCCACATCTCGGAAGAGAGACTGCAGCTACAGCAAGTGTTACAGACATGTGGAGGTAACACCTTCCTTCCAGAGCTGTGTGCAGAATCTGCCCTCAGCGTGGCTATAATGGCCAGAAGATGGAGGTGATGGAGCTTCAACAGGATGCCAAGATACTCTCCTCAACCTCATCTGGGCACATGGCCATGCACAAAACCAGCTGGAAATGGGAGCAGTGATTTACTGGGAAAACTGTGACAGTTTTGGACAGTTCATTTCCCCAATTCTGACTTCACAATGTCTATTTAATACTAGTGAATGATCAGATAGGAACTTCAGTGACCTTTTTGATCAGGACAGGGTGAAATCACTGGCAATCTAGACACACATGTCAAGATCTTCAGTCCAACAGGTTTCTTTGAGGTCTCATCCACCTCCCATTGATGTCAGCAAAAGATCCCTATCTAAAGCCCAAAGAAACCAGGAACAAGGATGGTCTCCAAAGCAAACTGTTTGCTAATACCATGCTTTGGTGTTCCTTACAAATGAGCCAAAAAGATTTCACTATTTATACAACTCAGCTGGTTGAAAGGCAGAGTGTGGAGAGGAGGCCTTTTGGCTTCAAACACAGTGGTGAGAAACTCGCATGGCACTTCTGTGGTTAACAAGACAATATTACCTGGTTTTTAATAACCAAAATCAAACTAATGCCTCGAGGAAACTTTGCAAAATGTACAATTCATTAAAATGCCACTTTTAGGTTCTCATTAGGCATTCAGAAACTACCCGTTTCTGCCAGGAACAAAAAGGCTATTTCAAAACTGAAGAATTTTTTGTTTTAAAGTCAGAAGTGGCATCATCAAATTGAGAGACTTCGGGTAAGAGATTTACAAGCAAGTGAATTGTTATGTGTAAATTTGTATGAATTATTTTTGCCAGCCTGGACTCCAAAATGAAGCAGGCACTTTGGAAAATATTAATCCTTTTGACTGCCTTTAATTTTGTTAGAAAATCACACACTAAATTATCATCCTGCTGGCTCCAATACTGAGATTAGAGAGGGAGACCAAGTAGGATTCAGATGCTCTTCTCAAGTTAAACTTGTTTCATCATGCAAGGAATTTGTCCATGATTCCCAGATGTCCAAGGCCAAAGTATATCCCTGTCACAATCCAGTTGGATAGTGCAGAACATAATCTATGCTTCTGGTATTGTGCCAGCACAGCACACTTCATTGCTAGTGAAGCCTGATATAATTTTTTTTTTTTGGTGCTGTTTTATGCTTCTTTGATGGGCTTCCATAGTAATTACTGACCACAAATAAGAGCTTATTTTTACTATTGGCCAATGACAGTATGTTTATGCTATTTATATAATTTTTGAAGCAAAAGACTCTCTGATTTGGGGAAGAATTTTTGCTTTAAAGTGACAGCAGATTTTACCAATACATAGACACAGAATTTGTAGCAAAGTCAGTAAATTGCTTATGGTGCCCTTAAAAGAAATCCAGTGATCTTCAAGCAGAATAGAATACAAATAACAGACTGAAATAGATTTTTTTTGAAAAAAAGATTAATTCTTGTAACTAGGTAACTTGTTCACGTCCTCTACAAAACCACACTTGATTCTGTACTTTCAGCCATGTAAGACCATGGTGTGAGGGGAAACCATAAACATTTGTGTTCTGGGAGAGAAGGTTATCAAAAACTCTCTTTGTACTTATGAAGCTGAGTCACTTCAGTTTCCTGCTATTAAGTTTCAGCAGAAAAAAGTTCTCTGGCTCACTCTGAGCACTAGAGGTGTTTTTGTCAGAAGTAACACAAGTCACCCTAATAATGCAGAGTGACTCCCAGTGTTCCCTCTCCCAGGTCTTGTGAGTGAGGTATGTGGGGGGCCAGCTTGGCCCCAGCAAATACACAAAGAAATCCACATCTTCAGGACAGCATCTCCCATGTCCTGGGAAAAAGCTAAGACATGCTATGCTTTGGATGTGACAGAAGAGAAAAAAACGGGGAGTAATACAGACACTAACTGCTCAGTCTCAGGCTATTATTTAACTGCCCTGAGGTTTGATTTTTTTTTTACCCCTTTTGCACATTGTTGTATAAGTTGTTTGGAGAAAAGATGCTATCTGTGGCTTACATAAAGTGTTCTGTTCCCTATTTTATTGCTGAAAGCTACTCAAGAGAAAGTGCTCACCTTAAAATGGTGCAAAAATATCAAGTGTGGCCTACTCAAAATCAGTGCCTTACATAAACTGGGATCCTGCTCTGCCAAGACTGGAGGCAAACTGTGCTATAAACACCAGTTACTGTCACATATTAAAGGTTCAGCGAACAGCTCAATCATCACCTTTGAATAAGAAACAAATATAAGAAATTATGTCTCAAATCTGTGTTAATGATCTGGCACCGCTTTCTCTTTGTAGGAATTATCCAAGTGCCAGGTGACATGACACTGACCATGGATGAGAAACACGACAGGCAGAAATACTGCCAAGAGACTGATCTGATTTTCTGACCTGCTGCCAAAAACTTCCGCAGTGAATTGCAACTGCACTAAAAAATATGAAGTAAAATGCATATCAGGTTCTGTTTCTAGTGAGTCAGTTAAAAAAAAAATAAAGATTTTAAATGTCCTCATTAATGTTTCCATGTGGAGAGAGTTTGCATTTAATAGCTGTTCAGCTATTAAGCTTCTTAAAACAGTTTTGAGGAACTATTTAAATGTTTAACTCATTGAGCTTTATAACAACAGCCATCTTCAGCTTTCTGTGGTTCCTGAGTTGCTGAAACATTTTCAGTCAGTGTGGCTGACTCACTTCTGAAATCCCCTTAACATTTGGGTGTCCACTGATGATGCAAACCTGGAGGAGGGAGCTCCCAGCTTCAAAACTGGGGCAAGACAGTATTTTAGCAGGACAAGAGATGACATTTAAGCTTCCTGGGAATAAATCCTTAGAAAATTTTCTCAGTATCAGTTGTGGTATATTAATAAAATAAGTGTGCATTAATGCTAGTGGCTTTCTCAAAGACAGCAACAGCAGCTTAACTCCTGATTTTTAGCTCTCCCTTCTGGGTTTTTTTTTTTTCATTTAGGGCAGAAAGGGTTTGTAATTCCTTCTGTTCAATGCAAACTCTGAAAGACCCACTGAATCCAGCATGATGGAGACATACATACACATATATATATATATAATCACAGTACTAACAGTGGGATTACATAGAACATAAAACTCTAAAATGAAAGGTCAGATTTCCAAGGGAAAAAGTATCTTATGAATAAGTGCTCATTGAGACTGTCACAGAAGCACCATGGGATTTCCTCAGCAGCATACCCAGCTGCGAGCCATGATTCCCTGACCCATTCCCTGGAATATTCTGTCAGAGCCACGCACCCACTCCTTCCACGTGCTCTAACCCTTGGGCTCTGCCATGGGCAAGATGCTGAGCTGCCCGCTCCCACACAGACAAGGAACTCCCACATCAGATGGGAAATGTGCTGGGAGCTTCCAGTTATAAAAGATGTCACGAATGGAGTTAGGATTGCGTCTGAGGAACCATCCTCAGGATTACATCTTGGAGTTTAGACAAGTGAATTTTGCCTACATCTCTGAAAGCTATGAAGGAAACACATCCTTGTTTTCTGGTTGGGTTTTTTTCCCCCAACTCTACCTAACTAGGTGAGTTGCTGATTTTCCACCACATTACATAAAATTCATAGGTGTTCAAAGGCATTTGGCTTGCAGTGTTTTGTGAGGATTTACTTTCTCAAGCCCTTAGAATCACAGAATCATTTCAGTTGGAGAAGACCCTGGAGATCATCAAGTCTAAGTGTTACCTGAGCACTGCCAAATCCACCACTAAACCACATGCCCCCAGTGCCACATCCACAGATGCTTTAAATACCTCTGGGGTTGGCGACTCCACCACTTTCCTGACAGACTTTTCCAATGCTTGACAACCCTTCAAATGAAGAATTTTTTCCTAATATTTAATCTAAACCTTCCTTTGCACAGCTTGAGGCTGTTCCCTCTCATCCTACTGCTTTTTACTTGGGAGAAGAGACTGATGCCAACTGCCTTTTCATGTGTATTAAGTCACATTTTCTTATTCACTTTTAGCAAAGGATGTTTTTATCTTAAGAATCTGCCCCCAGATCTGAAAAAACTGATTCCTTGTCTGCAGCTCTAAAGACACAACTTTTAACTTAGATCCTGACCACTAGAACTGATGACGAAGAACATAATATTCTTTGCAAAATATTACATCTACTCTTGCCAGCTCCACAGGATCCCCATTACTAATAACAGACAGGGGAAAGCCTCCAGAACAGTAGGAGAAGAACACCTGCAGAAGGAGCTTTCTCCACACATCGCCAGCCCTGTAGCTCTGGCCTCACTGCTGAGCAATACCAGCTGCACTTAAAGTTCGCTCGTGCCTGAGTTCATAGAATGATGGAGTATCCTGAGTTGGAAGGATCACTGAAGTTCAACTCTTGGCCGTGCACAGACCCCCCAACAATCCCATCCTGTGCCTAGGAGTGTTGTCCAAATGCTCCTGGAGCTCTGGGAGCCTTGGGGCTGTGACCATTCCCTGGGGAGCCTGTTCAGTGCTCCACTACCCTCTGGGGGAAGAACTTTTTCCTGATATCCACCCTAACCCTCCCCTGACACAGCTCCAGCCGTTCCCTCAGGTCCTGTCCCTGTCACACAGAGCAGAGCTCAGTGCCTGCCCCTCCTCTTCCCCTCGTGAGGAAGCTGCAGAACTGCTGTGAGCTGTGACCTCAGTCTGCTCTTCTCCAGCTGAACAGACCAAGTGCCCTCAGCCACTCCTCATGTGGCTTCACCTCCAGGCCCTTCACCATCATCTCCATGTCTCTCCTTTGGACATTCGCTGAGAGCTTTAGATTTTTCTTATATTGTGGTGCCCCAACAGAGAGAAGCAGCACCTGTGCAGCCCATGGAGATGGCACAGGTCAGGATTTGTGTGCTTGAGCAAAAGCCTCATCTGTCACAGCTGCAAGTGGAACTGAGCAGGCACAGGCTGCAGCAACACGGGGCAGGACAGTGAGAGAGGTTCTGTCATGTGGAAGAGGCGCTGCTGAGGTCAATATGTGTTGTACAGGTTTCATTTTGGACTGGTTCTAGTGGGATCTGCTGGAGGGAAGGAATGCCTGGGAATAGCTGGAACACACGTATCTTTTACAGGTGTACCTTGAGGTCTTTGTGCAAAAGGAACACACCTCACTCACACCAGCACTCCAGGGTGTGAACCAGAGCACCATGATGAGCAGATTCACTTCAGAAGCGCGCTCCTAGTACTGCCAAAAACCAGCTACAGGTCCGCTAACACAATTCAATACACTTGTGACAGTTATCCCTATTTCACTGATAGATGTGACTGCTCTCTGGCCACTTATAGAGGCCTCTGCCAACCAAAATTATTCCAAGATCCTGACGCTTCCTCAGATGAAGCATCTTCTATACAGCACCCAGAGAAAGGAACACCAGCCCTGCCCAGCCTGGGGATGTGGGCAGGGCACCACCCTGAGTGTTGCAAAATTGGGAATACATCAAGATTATCTTAAATCAGGATATTCTTTCATGTAAGATCTTTGTGTATTTCCAAGCCTAACTAGCAAGAATGGAGATCTAACCATTGGAAGAGGCAGCTGCCAGCATTCCTTACTCAAAGACATCCTGGAACTAACATGTTTTAAGGATGTAGTACATCAGTGTTGATGGATGTCTGTATATACATTGCTAACTTGGCAAAATACTCCAGGTTGATGTGTTCTACAGCTGAATTATATTCATTGTAACACACACAAAAAATCACGTCTATATGTCAAAAAGGCCCTGCCCAGGTGAAGACAAGTGTAGAAGTCAGCTGCATAGGCAACTTACATGGAAAACCTAAAATAATCCTAAAAGAAGCGCTGTGCTTGAAACTTACTCTGAATTTCCATATAAAAATTCCGTATAAATAATGGCATGAAAAGTCCGGTGGTAGTGCTTGATTTGCGGTATTACAACAGAGCACCAGGCTTGGGCAGCTCTGAAATCGGTGTGTCTCTCGAGTAATTGGCTGCCACTGCACTTGTCATTGACGCTCTTGGGTCGCGGCACGCCGGGGATCGAACTCGGCCTCCAGGGACGCCGTGAGGGGCCCGGGGCGGTGCCGCCATCGCCGCATCTCTCGCGAGAGACGGCGCGGGGCCGGGGCGAGAACATGGCGGGGCGGGGGCGCTGAGGGGGGCTGGCGGGGCAGCCCGCGGTCCCTCCCCGGCGCCGGCGGCTCCTCCTCGGCTCACCTCAGCTCACCCCTTGCATGCCGGCGGTGCCGGGGGCGCTGTGGAGCGGGGCACGGGGCCGCCCGCCATGGCCGAAGCAGGAGCGGGAAGCGCCGAGGGCGCCGAGGAGGAGCGGCGGGCGGCGGAAGGTGGGAGCGGGTCCGCCCCAGGAGCGGGCAGGGGGTGCCCCGGCTCCCTCTCCCCTCTGGCGCGTTGCTCCGTGCGTGGGGGACGATGGCGGGTGCCGTGTGTGGGGTGTGTCTGCCTGTCTGTTTGTGTCTGTCTGTCTGTCCGTCCGCCCGCCTCGGTGATGTGGCACGAGTGTTGTTGTGGGGCTGGTGCCCGTGGGGCACTGCCGTCTTTCCATGAGGGCGCTCGGGGATGGTCCTGTGCCCGGTGCCGCTCCGGGGCCGCTCGGGTTTATGTCTAATTCCGCTGGGCGCTCCTCGCTCGCTGCTCCCGCTCAGTGGAGTTCAGTGCAGGTACCTGGAGCGCCCACACGGAAACACAGAATTACGGCACGGGGTTGGAAGAGCCCTCTGGAGATGGTCCAGTCTACACCCGTGCCCAGGCAGGGTCACCTGGAGCAGCTGACACAGGAGCGTGTCCAGGTGGGGTTGGAATGTCTCCGGAGACGGAGACTCCGGGCCCTCCCTGGGCAGCTGTTCCAGGGCTCTGCCGCCCTCGGTGTACAGAAGTTCTTCCTCTCACTGAGGTGGAACTTACTGTGTTTAGTTTGTCCATTGCTCCTTGTCCTGTCACTGGGCAGCAGTGAAAAGAGCCTGGCACCGTCCTCTTGGCATCCGCCTGTGTAATGGTCACTGTGTGCTGTATTGCTGTGACAGATGTGTCACCATACTGATGCGATGTGCACTAAAAATCTGTTTGGTTTTTTGTTTGTTTGTTTTTAACTTAGTTTGTAGTTCACTGTTTCTAGTACACATGTAGCCTTGCCTTTCTAAAACTCTAGTATGAATTGGTTTTGGTAGGTAAACATAATTTAGTATTTTAGGTATAGTGATTCTGGCTTTTCTCTGTGTGTGTGTGTGTGTGTGTGCCCACGCTTGTATGGATCAAGGTTTGATCTTTCCATGGTTTTAATCTTAAGTTTCTGGTACTAAATCAAGGCTGGTTGTAAACCACCAGCTGCTGCTCGTGTTCCTGCTTGGAAACGAGTAGGGCACTTCCCCTCTCCGAGGAGAAGGGAGTGTTTAGCACGGGGTGTGGGGAAACAGAAATGGTCCAATCCCTCCTGAGCCATCACTGCAGTTCTGTAGTAGTCAGCACCAATTCTTCTAGGTTTAGTAGTTGTTTTCTAAATGCCTCTTAGGTTATGTGTGTTTTAATGTATGTGGGGATCCTGGTTGTCTCAAATACGTGGCATGTTTCTGTCTGTGCTGTTTCATTGTTTAAATACTGTTGTAAAATTCTGTGGCAAATAATGTAGTGTTTGAAAACAAAGTGGTGGTGGTGGGGATTTTTGGTAGTGTTTTTGCAGTCTGCTAAACTGTGCTTAAAACTTAAGATTTATTGTTTCTATATCATGCATATACTGAAAGGAGAGAAAATCATCAAAATGAAGAAACCTCCAAATACACAAGCATTTCCACTTATAAGTAGATTTGGGAAATCAATGGAACCATAGGCTTTCACGTTTTATTGTGAAATGACCCCCATCCCTGATTTCTTCTGCTGCCTATGTTCTTTTAGTGGATTTTAAAGAAACAAGTTTTGGGTTTCTTTCTTTTTAAGACAAAAATATCTTAATTGTTTGTGGGATAGGGCCACACTAGTTGCCTGCCTAATAGTTTTTAGGTTTTTTTTAATTTGAGTGTGCGCCTTATTGTTGGTACATTTGCACATTATGAAAAACAAGCTCTAAACTGGACAGTTCACATCCAAGAATCAAATTCGTTGTAAGAAGTCAGAATTTGGTGGGTGATTTTGGAAGCGAGTCATTGTGAACTTTGGGAAATTCCCTGTTTGGACTGCAGGGCCAGCTAAAATCATGGAAGTTCTGCAGCTGACTTGATAGCACTCAGCATTTTGCAGTTATATGATTCCAAAACTTATAAGAAAACTATCCACCATTCCTCTAGGAGTGTATAATTGGAGAGGATTTGCTTTTTGCTTTTTGTTTGTGGGGTTTTTTGTTGGTTTTGTTTTGTTTTGTTTTTTTTTTTTCAGAAATGAACTATGATATATGAGATTCCCGATTCCTATCAGTGCTTTCTACCTGGTGTGCACATGAAAGTGCCTGGGAAAGCAGAGTACCCTTTCCAGGCCTTGGGGAGGATCTTTTCATTAGCTGGTTCCTGCCTTATTTTACTTTTTAATACACTAATAGCTTTGGCCGAATATTTAATGTTTGAAATCTGTTAAGCAAATGTGTCATTTAACTGGTAAGTTGTGATTCTTGACTGCTTCTCTTCCAGGTGATGAAACCAAGTAAAAATAGAAGCGGAGAGTAATCAGTTGCCTGTGTTATTTGATTTAAATGTCTGTAATTCAGAGTGTTTTAATTTTTCCTTTTTTCATTTTGTGAGATTAAAATCAAATCCAATGTTCTTAGCATAGAAGAGTTATTCTCTGGATAGTGTTGTTCATAAGATGGTTTCATTACTGAATTATCTGTATCTTGCTCCAGCGTTACACATGCTTATAAAATTTGGGGAAAGAATAAGCTGCTTTAGTCTGTACATTTCTACTATTTTCAGAATTTCTTTCCAAAGATTGTTGTCCCAGCTTTCAATAAGAGGTACTGTAGGCAATGATCTTGTTGCCAGACTTGCTGTAAGTAGTCTGAAGATGCTTTTCATGACCTATTTTAAAGGTCTAAAATAAATGAATTCAAAGAAATATTTAGTACAGCTCTCAACTATGTGTAGGAAATATGGTTCTTTGTTTTATAGGTGTTCAGATGTGCAGGACCTTAACCTGATACCACAGCACCTGTAACTTTCTTTCTCATGCACTACTGTATAGTGTAGGCTGTGTGTGTCGCTTTCATGCTCTCTAATGAATGTCGGCAGAAAGAATTCATTAAAATGAACTAAAATTTTAGGAAAATAACTCCACAGTAAAATAAAACAATTTATATGGCATGGAGTTATTTGCCTCTGTCAGTGTGAAGCCATTCCCCCCTTGTCCTGTCACTCCAGGCCCTTGTCAAGAGTCTCTCTCCATCTTTCCTGTGGGCTCCCTTCAGGCACTGCAAGGCCACAATGAGGTCACCCCAAAGCCTTCTCTTCTCCAGGCTGAACAATCCCAATTCCCTCAGCCTTTTCTCCCAGCAAAGCTGCTCCATCTCACATATTAAAAAAACAAACAAACACCCAAACTCAAACAAAACAAACAAATGCCCAACAAAAAACCCTCACCCAAACAAACATGTAGATTGTGACAGAACTTTATAATCTAAAAGGAACTGCTCTGGCTGGGCTGCACAACCCTCAGGTGCCACTTCATGCTCACTTCTACCAGAATTTGGAGTTCTTTAAACTTGGCAAAGCTCAGATTCCTAGCTGAAGGGTTTTGTGCATACCAGGTACATACCTTTGGAAAATACACAGTTTAGTAGTCTGTGGTGTCTGTGATCTTAGAAATCTGAATTCAAAGCAGCCTCTTTCTTCTCTTTTCCATTGAAAGTGTTTCAAAATAGGAAGCTGGATTAAAAGTTTTTTATTTTTGGAAAGGTTATGCCAGTGTTAACACATTATTAATTTAGTTAGCTGCAGAGCTGCCACACTTCTCCAAGTCTCACTTATTTCCAAACTATGGAAAGTATCACCACAAGCTTTATAAATGTACTTCTTGAATGATATTTTATTTCAAGTCCATTTTACTGTAATATCTTGGTAGCAGAATTTGAATGTTCTTTTTTGAACTGGCTAAATGAGGGCTGACTGACAGCTCTTTTAACTAATTTATTTATTTATTAGTACTACATGTCTTGTATCTTCCTGCTGATTTTTGGAGTGCTAATATGTATCCTGCAAAGCTAGACAGGAAAGCTAACCTTGCTAGGGGCGAGTGGTCTTGAGGTAGTGTGTAATTAGACCAATAATTTGGAAAGCCTGTCTTGGGCTTGAACTTGTTGCATGGGATGCAAACAGGTGCTGTCTGTGGCTGTTACATTTTAGAAATTGTGTGATATTTCTGTACTTGGGGTGGGTTTCATCTCACTTATCTTTAGATGTCCAAGTCTGAGGCAGTTCCTTTGGTCCCTGTGTAATTACTGACTAGAGATAGGCACTCTTGGGCTGTATCTCATCTAACCAACTGTAGGAATCTATTTTAGATTGAGATGAATCACCCTAGAACTGTTTTATTTCATCTAGCCAAATGTAGGAATCTATTCTGGGGAGAGATGAATCACCCCAGAAATGTCTTCCTCCCTCCAGGAGGGACCAGAATGGCTACTTCAGATATGGACATCATTATTGGTTCAGATGAGCCTCCCTTTTTATGACTGGTGGAGTTTGGCCATAAACCTTTTCTAAAAGCTTCTGTTTGCTTAGGAATTGAAAACCTTAAAACTGTTGGTAGAGAAAACTGCTCAGGAATGTGGCATGGGATTAGAAAATATTATTGTCAGTAATTGGAAAAATGTGGAGTCTCCCAACCCTTGTTTCTCAATGCATTACATGGGATTGACACAGAAACTTTGCTGACACAGGAATATGGCTGATTTTGTTTTTCTTTGTATCTCCCCCCAGGCAGCAGTTTCATGCAGCTCCTTTGCTGTTGTTCCCTTCTTTGTCAACCTCTTGGGGACTCTAATTATTATTTCTTTTCCATGTAGAAAAACACAAGAATAGGAGATGCTCATGTTATGAGAAATATATATCGATAACCATCCCTTAAATATTTTGTTTGCCCAGTTATGAAGTACACTAAAATTAGTGTTGAAGTAACATTTTTTTCATTTCTGATACACTTACTGGGAAGGAACTATTTTCCATATGTATTTGTACTGTTTGGATGGGTTTTGCTTTTTCACAGAGGGAATGATTCCAGTAGGGGAATTTCTGTATTATTCTAATTATTTTCATCTGCCCCGATATGCATAATGTGCTTTAAAAATATTTTTGATTTTTAGCATTGATAAGCATATAGGTTTAATGCTGGGAGACAGACATAGATTATAATAGACATGTATTTGAGGAACTGTTTACTTGCCATTAAAATCTGGTTATCAGTATTCCAGGGCATTAGCAATGGAATGAACAGTAATAAAAGTGTCATTTCTCAGCTGAAATTTTATTTGCCTTACAAACCAGACTAGTGTAAGTAACAGCCTTTAGGGTGGTAAAACAAAACATCTCTAGTTAAACTAAACTGTTTTGAGTAGTTTTAGAATTTGCTATTGTTTTTTGTTTTATAGAAACATCAACTTGTAATAAAGATTGCTCTTTCTGGATACTATTTTTCATGAAGCAAGTGTGCTGTGAAATTGGGAATTATTTCATTTTGCTTCATGTGTGCTTAGAGGTGTTTGTTTTGATGTCAGTGGTATGAAAATATTCACAGGAAATGCAAGTATAAGAAATTCAGCCAGGTGCTCAAATGACAGGTAAAAATCCAACTTTTTCCTATCATAGAAGCCCACCCTTGATGTTGGTGTACATTCTAGACCACTCTCTTTGTGAACCCAAAGATTTTTAAATCCTTTATCCGGGTCTCCCAAAGTGGTGTAGCCACTTTGAAATCTTTCATCACAGCCTACACAAGGTTGGGACACTCCAGGGAGGGAGTGAGCACCCTGGAATCACCCAGTATCACAATGATGGCTGTTAGGGAGCCCTCAGAGATTATTTTCCATCACCCTTCCTGATTGCTCAAAGCTGCCTTGGCTTTAGGAGCTGTTTCTGCCCACTTCTTGCTCAGTGAGTGATAGGTATTAAAAAGATTTGCTGTCTTCTGTTAAACTTCACATAATCACTGTTCTGCTGTGCTTGGTTGTTCTGAAGCTTTAAATTTATTTCTCTGTTTTCTTTTGCATTGTTGATAGGGGTTTGAGTTTGGTTCATGGGTTTTTAAAGAACATATA